>VXBW01005804.1:922944-952944 GCA_013400375.1 Thinocorus orbignyianus | reverse complement strand
TCTTGTACACCAGACCGCAAGCAGCTTGGTGACCCTGGCTCAAGCTTATTCAATACTGGGGGGCCTAGAACCGCTCACAGTATTTAAATGTGGTCTAATAAATTCCATCATGGGAATAATCACTTTCCTTGATTAACTGACTACACTCCTACTAATGTAAATGCAGATCACTCTAGCTCAATCAAGAAGACAATCATAAAAGAAAAAAGAAACTTCAGTACTCAAATGAGCTGATGCTATCTTCCCGATAGTTGATAACAGGTACTCTTACCATTTACTCATCTCTATGAGTGTTTATTCTAACATTTCAGATACAGTCTCTTTACATAATCTCTAATAACTTCAGGTGTTTGAAATGCTTGAAAAATGAGACTTTAAATGAGCTTTACAAAACCTGTGCTTTTTTTCTTTGTTATAACCCACTGAAGAGTTAGAATTTTTCTTCCAAAACTATTGGCTAGTACAGGTAACGTTTTGATGTTAGCAATCTTAACAGTCCACAGGAAAGGGAAGAGTTGTGTCAAACGATTCTACTTTTGGGACATTTCATGATATTACAATTTAAAATTAGTATGCCCAATGAGCAGACTGAAGACCCTACATCAGAATTGTATCATTTAATTTGCAAATTGACACAGACTATAATCTATTCAAGCTCTGTATTCATATAGTGTTTTGAGTAATGGAGCCTTGATCCTACAGGCCTAGCTAAGTAAATGTAATAATGAATATTTTGAAAACAAGAACTGTTCTTTTGAAAAACATTCTCTAATCAGATACCGGATTTTTCAGTGCAGCCTGGAGTGTACGAGAAGAACAAAAATTATCATAAACAATGTCTGGTGAGAGAGAATACCATATCATATTTGGCATAGTCATCAATAAACAGAGTGTAAATGAAGACTGCCTGTACTTCATACTATGCACTCTTGTGGAATCTCTCAGTGCTTTTTAAATGAAATACACATAAAGGAGACCAGCTTTAGCAAAGTTACTTTTCTATATCCTATGGAACATGATATGGAAGGGCACAAAGTGCAAAACATCTCATGATTCTAGGCTTTGAGATCCTAGAACGTTCAGTTCAACACATATCTTCACTAGTCCTCAAAGGCAAGATCTGTATTGACAGCATCAATATCTTTTTTGGGGCAGAAACTTTCTAGTTGCTAACATTTAGAATGCCTGATTTCAGACTCAATAGCAGTCTATCTTGAGTCTATCTTGAGGACCTGGTACGGTATCAACTGTTCTCTACTGCTAACACCTCAGCCTCCCTTCTTATTTAGGAGCTTGTTTTTACACGCCCTGGGCATAGGACACCTTGCCATGATGATACAAGATTTTGTTCCTTAATTGTTGACCTACAGACACTCACTCTCCCTTCCAGTGTCCATAGTTTGAGACAGATTTAGGAAGAGACACAGGACTAATTCTGGATAAACTAGAGCAGTTTCTACAGCTTTGGTCAATAAACAAAGATAGTCTTATAGGGCTCAGTCTAGATGACCTTAAATGTGACTGTAAATAAAAGGGTTTATGCTCACAAACAATACTCAGTGCAGTACATTGTCACACACTGACTGCTATTTTCAGTTGTTTTCATAAAAGATGTCTAACACGTTGTGTACAAATCGATTAAATTCAAAGCTACTGAGAACATATGTATAAAATTGTACCCTCCACCAGTTTAATTAGTTCTCCACTCAAAAACCTATCAGTTTCTCTATGATGGCATTTTATTTTAAAAGCAAATTAATAGACATGCTTGGTACAGATTTAACATCTGAAGCTAAAGACATTTTTAACTTAAGCTCTGTTTTCTGGAGAGCAATACAACTCATTAAAAAAAAAGAAGAAAACACAAATCCTTCAGTTTAGAGGGAAGAAAAAATTGATCAGTGGAGTAATATTTGCAATTGCTTTTTCATTACACCGACACATGGCTGTCTAGGAGTATTACACAGAACTGAATTTAAATCCCTTGTGAACATACTTATCCTTATGTGATAAAAGCTGATTGGCCCCATTACCAATATTTACACGTCATTTTAGTTTTCTGTGTTGTTTTCTGATTTTGAAAAAGAGGTGTGTGCTGTCACTAAACCATATCCACCATGTTACCTGTTAATTTCCTATAGAAACTTTCACCAAAAATCTAAAATAGTTGGGGAGAAGTGCACAGGTTTCTGACTTTGTTGTTTTGTTTGTTTTTTTCCTGAGGATCAAAAACCAAAACACATTGGAACTTTAAATTACAGCTTGATACTGAATATTTAACTAAAATCCACAATAGTTATCCATTACCACTGTAGTGGCTGGAGTTTAGTCATTGTTTAAAAATCCAGACTGATTTACAACTTTTTATTCTTATCTCAGACGTGATACCGTCTTACATTCCCCCCCCAAAAAAAGTCACATAATGAGTATGAAAAGGCTAAGAAAAAGCTCTATATTTTATAGCATAGTTTGAAATTACAAGACAAAAATCAAATGTGGTAAATTGAAACCTTGGTTTGATGCAGTCAGATAGAATACTTCCCTATATTCATAGAATTGTGAGTAATTTCAAGCAGTGGAAACGAATACTGATTTTAAAGAAGTATAGTGCAAGGACTAACGAGATGACTTACTGGTAGCTGTGTTCAATGTATTTAAATTACATTTTTCTCAGCAATATTAGAACCAGCCAATGCTGTTATTGTGGTTTTGAAAATGAACATCTAAATCAATTAAGGAAAAAGGGTTCCCACAAAAATATCTAAAGCATGATGTATAAAAGAACAGACCCTGCATAGTTCAGCAATACATGCCACAGAGAGAGCACATACAGCGTGCATACTATTCTAGCATTATTTCAAAACTGCCAAGTTAACCCAGTTACTTTTCCTTCATTCCCTCGCTTTTCTTTAGATAAGGATTACGAAGAAATGTAAAGTGGAGGATTATTCACTTATATAGACACAGACATCCCTCTTGCACAAGTGGGCAGACAATAGCATTTGCAGAAAAACCCTTAGCACAAAGATTTCAAAAGCTGTAAGCTTTCATCTAATGGGCACAATTTGAGAAATTGAAAGAATCTTACCTCATCTTCTTCATGAATTGCTGAGCATACTGATTCAATACCGGATATTGTTAAATACAACAATATATCAAGGTATTCATGTGAGATACTCTTAGCTCTAGCAAATTACACATTGTCCCATTCACCAGAGCAAAGAGAAAGAATGATTCTTCTCTGCATTGTTTTTCAGGGCTTCTATACAGGACTACACCCTCAATCCAGATCTTACCGCATAAGAAGTGACAGTCAGATAAATTATAATATTTTAAAACTTTTTCAAGAATGGCCAGGGTATGAGATAGATGCTTTATTATAACGCTGCTCAACAATAAAACATGTTTCTTCTGAAGAAGGAACACAGCTATGTTTAGATACTCAGGAAAAGAGAAAGTCTAAAATTAAGTGTCTTCACAGAGATGGCATGAGACTAGTCATCATCTGAATATTTTTCAATGGCTTGAAAGTCACACAGAAAAACAAAAGAGCCCGTACACAAATACAGAATATTATTTTCTATACACAACTGATTTCCTTCATCACTTCTTCTTCTAAATCTCATACACATTTCTCCCTCTTCTTGTTCCGTTGCCTCTCCAGCTACTTCTGGAATATTTACAGAAGCTTTAGAAATGTTATGTACAAACGAAACTGTGATACTATCAAGATATGCATGAACTGAACCTAAGTAACCATGTAATCCTCCTAGTGAGACCCTCTTCAGCTACTGCCCTCCACCACTATTTCTTGTGCTCACTTGTATCTGTCATGTCTAAAATTAGACCTGTATGCTTCTCCGGGTAGAAACCACATCTTACTTGCTTTGTGAAGTCTGTAGCATATTTTAAACTGTGCTGTTCAGTTCTGGGTGGGAAAACTCTTCCTCGGACCATTATACTTTGTATAATATATATCTGTATAACAATATACAGTATTTCGAGTCAGGAGCCACAGACTGGTGCACTTATGGGAGTACACTTGACAGAAGCACTCCTATAGACTGGCTAACACTTTTTACTCCTCTGTAGCCATCTACTTCTGTCCACAGTCAAAGTACTTATCTAAATGAACCAAAACTTCATTGCATCTTTGGTATTTTCCAGGGAATGGAGAAAGTCTGAATTCAAGTCCTTATTTTTCTTCAGCCAGTAACTGACACAAACATGAAAATAAATTCTACTTGCTTTTGAGGGGTGCCTGTTTCTCCTTCTACTATCTTCTCATTTTTTTGACTGGAAATTCTATTAGGAATGTGAAATTTTCAGAAAAACCAGCATATTTTCTAGAAATGTTTTGCTAGGATGAATTTTCCACTAAATAATTCCACCACTGATGATTCCTGGACAGCTCTGGTCAATAAATTATGTCATGAACAAGAATACATGTGTGGAGAGTTAAAACATAAGAAAATACTTTTTCTAAGTTTGAATCAAATTTTTTCGGCTTATGATTACAGTGTGATGACAGTCTAAAGAGCAGAAAAAAAAATATAGCAAGTGGGTGATTTCAGAAACAGCTTTGCTCCTTGTATTTCCTTTTTACTTGTTCAGGTGGCTTCCAGTTCAGCGTGCTTGCACTTTTTTGAATCCTAGAACAATATGTTTTTATTCCTCCTACACAGTCTTGCTTCAGAGCTCAACTCAAGGGTCTAAGTTTCACTGTTGCTTGAAATGCCTAAAATTTCCTTTATCATCTAATAACCATTTTGTACATCATGCTATAGAACTTCAGCTTCACATCAATATTTACTTAGGGTATTGTAAGATTATACAGTTGTTATCTGCCTTATCCACTTCCTAGAAACTACACAAAACATTCCTTGTTTGGTTCACATTAAAATGAACCCAAAAGCCTCTCTAAAGATCATTGTAAAGAGCTCTTATTTACTTTTTGCCTAAAAGACAGGAATATGATCTTGTATCATAGTGTGTCTTTATTGATCAATACCAAATCTTAATGAAAATTTTAATAATCACTGTAAACTATGCCTGCAGTATTTGAATTTTCCTTAGAGGTCTACCTTTCAAGTATTAACTAGCACACATGATTTCTTTTGATTTAACATCTTTGACAGACTTGCAGGCCTAAATTTCTATTACACAAAAAATTATTTCCAATTCCCTAAAGGTTCATATTTGACAGGTGATTGACTTGCTTATCTTCAGAGCTTGCAAATTAATGTTATACATTTTATAGGGTTCCCATATCCTGGTCTCAATAGCTCTGCATTGAATCATTGGTCCTCACTTTGGCATATCAAGTAATTGCTGAAACATTTTTAAAACAGTGCTTGACAGAGGGAGAAAACCTTATGAGTCTTTTGCCTTCTCAGAGAAAAAGAAGGCATTATGCAATGTCCTGTGTGTAACTATAAAGACCAGACTCAAATTTATGGAAGGTGAATCCAAAGAAAGTGTGGTAATGGTTTATTTGACACTAAAAAATAAAGCTTGGTTTCCTCTGTTTGGCAGTGAGAGGGAGTACTGGATTTTTTTGGTATTTTTAATAGAAAATAAACTACTCTCTTTAAATGCGGAATATGGACAGTAGTAAAATGAAATCAGTCTTTTATACAACAGCATAGTTAAAGCATAAAGTTAGTCATGTATTATTCTGTTCGTTACTCAAATATGCATAAAACATGATGATTTAGTTACAAGTCTGATAGAGGAGCAAGGGGATAAGGCTGAGAAGCTTTGGACGTACTAATGCATCACATGTCAAATAATATGCATCAAATCAAGTGCTTCTAATGCAGGAGATAATATATCCTTCTGTGATAAACCTGTGTTTACATATAGCTAACATGCAACATAGTAAGTTAGGCTATAATTTACCTTCTACCAGTATTCATCAGTGAAGAATACTGTGGAAAATTGCTCTTCTCTGTTAATTCTTTGTAATCTGGCACTACTAATAAAATTCTAGGGAGCGCTGTGTTCTGGTATGAAGTGTTCTAAAATCTCATATTCAGAATTATTTTAATTAAAATAAGCAGTAGCTAGAAAACATTCGTCTTCTATACTAAGGTTTCACTCTAATCTCAAAATTTGCCAATGTTGTTTCTATATTACAACACTTATTTACTTCAGTGCTGTTTTTTTTCAGTTAATTTTATATTTTACAAATTATTTTACTGATGGTAATGTCAAAATTACAATGGACAAACTGGCAGTAGGATATTTATTCTCAAAAAGGCCTTCATTTTTTTTAATAACTTCTTCAAAAGTTGAGGAGTTTCTTCCACATGTTCTCTTGTGAAAATTATTCTAATAACCCTAAGGTGATCCAAGTAACTGAAGCAAAAACCGCTGATAATGTATGTCTTACATACATTGAGGAATTTTTGGAGAACTGTAAGAAATAATCATAATTACTGATTTTTTTTTTTGGTGTCTCTGATACTGTAAAGTGCTGCTGTCCTAAGGGTAATGATTAAATGCACTGAGAGCATGGTCATTCTTAAAAACTGTAGTTTAAATTCTACAAAATAAGAATTCATCACATCAGAACTATAGTGATCATCCCTTTCCACTAGTTTGTTTTTGAAAAGCATTATTATCTCTAATAAAGTTATTATTAGCTTATTATTTTTATAAGCATATCATAACATTTAAAGATGAAAGATCCATTCCCCTTGTCAACATTAGTGGCCCTATTTATTTATGTCCTTGCTTATCTCACAGATACAAAATTTGGATTTCATTAGCATGGATCGTACCTCTGTTAATGTTTTGTGGTATGAACTACTGAAATATGTAGACTTTACACGGTCCTGAGTAATAAACCCATAATGATTAAAATAGCAACCTTGCCAAGTGTGGATGAACCCAGAGATTACAAAGGGAAACATCCTGAGTCAAATCCTGGAAATGTAATATGTCTTTAGTGATCACTAGAAAACACAACCAATCTCTGCCAAGATAAAATTTGCTTTATATTTGCAAAGAGAAAATTCTATGAATTAGGAAGAGAAACTGCCTCAAAGGTATGATTTCTTCAACTGTGATGGCACAGACTAAAAAAAGAGAATTGTATTTTCCATCTTTATTTTTATTGCTGCTGCTTCCAGTATCACACTGTACCCCCAAATAAACTCAGTAAACAACTTACTAAGCTGTGGTGCTCCAATTGTTTGGGCATAAGTGGATATTGCTTTTTAGTATATTGTAAAACAAGAAAACAGTTGAAAATGCTTTGCATTCTCAGTTCCAGGTCTCATGGAAATGCTAAACAAACGAGCATCATTTAAAAAAATACAACATTCAATATGCAACCAGAAATTATGAGTACAACTGAAGATCAGTTCTGACTAAAATTTAATGAAGTGCTACTACTTAGGTTAGCTGATAAGTAGCAGGTTTCAGTTCACTTTGAATATGGAAAGAATATTAATAGGAAAGACAAACATCTGGAAGCCAACGTTTCTGTGAGTCTTACATTCAAGAAGTTGTAAGGATACTGTTATATGCTTAAAGAAATCAAAAGCATGTTCTGAATTAGACCGTCTGTAGAGGTAAGTCTGCAGTTTTTCTGCAGGCTATCAAAATTTACACAATGAAATATAAGTTGAACCAGCACAAAGAAAACCCAAACACACGGTGAAATGAAGAATTAATTTGGAAAAGGGAAAAAAAAAAAAAAGGAAAACGGATAAGGGAAACCAAAATTTTGAATATAGACTGGGACAATGTCTGTCAGCAAAGACAAGAAAGAAAAAGTTCACAGGGGATCTGGAATATAGTATTTCATCCCTAACTCATTTAATCTGATACAAAATTTGATCAAAGAAGACAAAGAGCATAATCCAGATGAACTCAGTCTTCATGCTATCTTAAAAAGTAACACCCTTCTTATATCTGACTCAGTTCTTATTGACTTCAAAAAAAATTATCTAATCTGTCATAGTAAAAAAATCAATACTAAAACCAGAAATAATTAAGACTACCAGCATTCAATTAACTTTCCAGTTGAACCTGGAAAGGGAAGAGAAGTCTGAAAGATTAGAAGGTATTAACTGTTTGTTCTAGGATTGTCTCTTTATAATTTGTAATTTGTGCTGGAAAAAAAAAATAATTACATGTACATTTTACATTTAAAAGTTTACATGTAAGGTAGGCAGTTCAGTTAGCGGGCACACATAGTAGCTAACGACTACATGGGGTATGCTACAGTCCCGAAGGAAACAACAGAGCTTTATATGCTTCCTGTCCAACTGGAGTTCTGATATTCAAATAGAGGAAGCACTAGACCTGTTTATAGCAGGCAGATCCATGAGGGCAACCCCATTTGATACTGATTAGTCCTGAAAACTTTATCAAGCAAAGTTCTTCTCCATTCATTGGTTCCTATGCAATCTGACTATTATAGCATATTCAAAAGATAGGTCTACTACTTTCAGTAATTCCTGCAAAAAATGAAGTATCTTACACTGTCCCAACCTCAGGTTTAGTAAATAGATGGAGAAAATCTGTAGAGATATATTTGTAGATGTATAGATAATCTTCATCATTTCACATTCATTAAGGAAATCCCTCATAAGCTAGAAAAAGAAAATGTCACACCTATCTTCAACAAGGGACAGGGAGGAAGATCCAGGGAATTACAGACCAATAAAGCTCCACCCCAGTCTCTGTGAGGATTATGGCAAAAGTCTTCCTGGTAGGCACCATCAGATAGAGAAAAGACAAGGTATTTAGGAAAAAACACAGGAGACTTACCATTGACAAATCGTACCTAGCCAACTTAACCGTTTTCAGTGATAAGAATTCCACTTCTGTGGATGAGAGGAGAGCAGCAGATGTTATCTTGATTTTAGTAACTGTTTATCAGAGTGTCCTATAGCATCTATATTGCCAAATTGGAAAGGTTGTCAGTGGACTGGAAAGTTGAGAAAAAATTGGCTGACCTTCTGAGCTTGATAGAAGAGCCAATAATGAACAGTATTTCTCATTGGATTAATACAAGAGCAAAAGTTTAATAGCATCATCAGAAGCTTGGAGAGTGGAATGGAATGTTCCTCAACAACTTCCTGGGCAGTGCCAAACCAGAAGAGATGTTGATGCACCTGAGGGCAGGACTGTCATTCAGAGGGAATTTGGTAAGATGGAAGAACGGTCTGACCAAAACCTCATGAGGTTTAGCAAAGGTGGATGAAAAGTCCTGCAGTTTGGAAGCAAAGACAGTATTCTCAGTAATACCTGTAAGGAAACTTGACTTGGGCTTGTCTCTGCAAGACCTTCAAATTTCTCCTTGCTTTCACTTGGAGCAGGTGACAACCAAAGGTATCTTCCAATACAATTTATTCTATAATCTATCATATTCTCTAGGAGACACCTATTTACATGAGGGAACAAGACTGAGGCCAGTAGCCTTTGTTAGCACTGCTCAGGTGGGGCTTAAAGTTGACATGTAACCCGCCCAAAGGACTTAATATGCATGCTGTCCTAGTGCATTATGATATAGAAATATGGATTATATGCAAGTTTGCTTCAAGCATGAATCTTCAGCTGTGGTCTGTGCAATGGAATACACGTAACCAAGGAGTATGGAGGACCCTGGTCCCTCTGACATGTTTGATCCAAAAAGTATTAAAAAATTGACAGTACCCATTTTCCAGGAACTCGATGGGAGATGTTTTTAAGGACCAGGAATTCTGTTTGAGTTTCTTAATACAGGGTGGTTATGCATCTTAATGTAGGCATCTCAGAAACCAGGAACATAAAATTATTAATTATTGTATAGGAAAACATATTGTTTAATATATAAAATATATAGGGATATGTGCAATTTAGCATATGGGAAAATACTATTACTAAAAAGTTAAATATATTAAGAAAAATATTTATGCAAGTGTATTTGTGGGAAAAATACTGCTTATTGTTCATTCAAACAGAAATCAACCACTGTTATTATTTAGTCAAGTAGAAACTAATCTCTCAGGAGCACTGTTCTGCTTTTGAACAAAAATGGTCATATGGGAGATATTTATGATGGAAACACTCCTAGCCTGTAACATCTGTGATAATAAAGTTGACAAACATGGTCACAGTAGAAAGTATCAGGCCAATTCACAGACAGTACAGTAAGCTAAACATGCATTAACCTCAACTTTAAATGTCCACTAAAAGCACAGTCCCAAAGAAGAAATAATGTCCTGCTTACAACTATTTCTTAGTCTTTTTTTCCTTTTTTAAATCTTTTTATTTCCAGCACTATTCTTTAAGAAATTTAGAAGATTAAAGAAAAAGCCGGGAAGGAAAATTGCAAAATATAAAATACGGTATAAATCAAACTCGCACTGGAACGCTGACATAGGGTTTTGATTCTCTCTTATTTGATATCATCTTCCTCTAACAAACAGCCACTTTGATGGAAGAATTTTGAAGCAAAATAATGATTTTGTAGAAGGCAAGCAAACAATGAAGTACAATATCTAAATCTACACTGCAGCACAAAGATACAAAAGTTAGCTTTCACAGCCCTTGATAGCTTTTAATGAGGCTAAATGTACCATGTTGCAAACATGCATTGCAAGAAGTCTAGAAATTGTGAACAGTTCTGATAGGCTCCCTCTCCTTATTTTTGAGCAGTAACTACTGTTATGAGAAGTACATTTGGTGAATATATCTTGATACAAACTCGGCTGGTTTTTGTTTATACAACTCTACAGTGACTTTGCTTGCAGATGTGAAATTTATTTTAAAGAGAAAAACAACTGTTAAAACCAAGGTGCTGTGCATGAAATTATTAATAGTACAGGTTCACTGAAATTATTAAAAATATAGACCCACAATCAAACATGATTAAGCGACCATTTCTTAATTCCAGGCAGGTCACCACCATTAACTGTGTATTCTCCTCTTTTTGTCCTATTGATTGTAAGGTCAAATTCATCAGTTTAAACTATCTTCACTGAATTCACAAGGATAACCTAGGAGTATTCATTGTTACATTAGTACCAGTTGCAGAGGGAAACTTAAGAGGAAAACAAAAAAAGAAAACAAAAGAAAACATGTAATTGTATGCCTTCATCCTTACTAAGGACTGGAACGCATGATGTGTATTTTGCCACTGATATCTGCAGTTATTTTAGCTTTTCACCAGGCTGAACTTTCAGACTCTGATATTTACATGGTCTACCTTTAATAGTTTTGGAGACTTACTCTTACTGTAAGTACATAATGCTTTGGGCCCTGAGTGAACAAGTGGGTACATATAAAATAGGTAAACCACTGATATAGCTCCTACACACATGAAAAAAAATCACTAATGATATTCAATAAAAATATTTTGTTTGAATCTGGGTTCAAAGTGAGTCTTACCAAGAAATATGTAAGGGTTCTCTAAAACGCTCAGAGACTTCAAGAAAAATTCAGAAAGAGAGGTATTTACTCTCCTTTGTTTCCTATATTTTCTATTTCAACTGTAAACATAAACTTTTCGGTTCATTCAGACCATTATATTGAAAAAAAAAAAAAAAAAAAAACCAAACCAAAACCAAACCATTAAACATTTTAACTGCATTTAGAATAGCCTAAATCCACCATGTTTATTACTTGTTTCAAGCAGCAATTGCAGCCTAAAACAAGGTAACTTCTCTATACCTTCTGCTGATTTAACTTTCCATCTATATTCATCTCTATAATAAGAAAAGTATTTCTCATAAGAAGGAACTGGTTTGTGACCAAAGACACGAGTCAGCTGCTTTACAGTGGGAACTACCTTTTTGTTTATATTGTATTTGCTTGCAAATAGCCCCTGCTGTGCTCCAGGCTATCGGGTGCTCTAAACTAATTACTACATGCAAAGAGATTTTGACTGTTATATATAGCCGCAGGGAAGCTTATTGTTATTCACCACTCTACTGAGGGGGAGAAAGAAGACTACAACTGATACATAGTCTATTTTATTTCTTCAAAATAATGTTGGTTATTTTTCTACCCACACTGTAACCTTCTAAAGCAGCTAGTAAAGCAGCTATAGCTTTGCTTTTAAAAGAGATGGTTTATTTTGGTTCTGCTGGTTTGTTTCTGTAACACTATTTACTAAACAATCCCAAGAAACACAAAATAAACCCAAGTATTCTGATGATGTAAAAAATTATTTTAAAATTATGCAACTGTCATCTTATATCTTGCCAATATTGCTTGAGCATTCTTTCATTCTTTTTATCCTGTTATAATATAAAAGTTACAATAATTACAATCAGTTTCTATACTAATTGAACTGATGTCAACACACTCCACTGAGACTTAATTGCAAATCGGGTGGTTTTACTATAATTACAAACTTGATAACATGATGAGCTGCTTCAGAAAAACAAAAAGGGTATTATTTTATCTTTATAAAAGTTACTGAATTTTAAACACACTGATTATTTAAAAGATAAGCCCAGCTGAGATACAAATGTCATGGCTGAAGTGAGTATTATTATTTTATTGTTGCAGTAAACACACTGATTTTATTTTGGGCAGAGGATTTAGATATAATATGAATATTCAGTAATTCTGTCAAGGAAAAAAAAGTCAGCCTTTCTTGTATAACATTATTGCAGACCTTCATATATCAGGTTACAGTCCCACATTACAAAAACAATCTAATCCTCTTTCAAACAAATAATTATAAATAAATAATGCTTATTTAATTATTAATTTAAGTTGTATTATTAAGAATCACTAATTTTATAATTTAAGTGGAGGCTAAATACACTTTATGCCCTAAACAGTTATGGCTGACGAGAATGGTAGCAGTTACTTGGGCTTGTATTTCATTGGGCCTTACTAAGATACCATTTACATATATAATGTACTTTATGTAAAAACCTGAGCATGGATTTTGAGAGTAGTTTTCCAAACATTTGGAGGTTAATGGAAAATACTCATATATAATTATATATTTATATAATATCTATAAATACATTATATATTTATATAATTATAAATTTACCAAAAAGACCCTCTTTTGAATGTAAAGTGACATAATATCTTGTGCCGAAGAACCTTGTTACAGTATTACATTCTTTGGAGAAAATATAATTCAAGGTTTCTACTACTGATCTGAGCAATTGCTTGCTTTCCAGTCATAAGTACTGATACATTAGCTAGTTCCACTAAGTCAAAAGCTTGACTTTCTCCCTAACACTAAAGAAGTTTCTCCACAGCATTCTACTTTGAGCAATCTTTCAACAACTTAAGCTTTTAAAATTCCCTAGTCTATTTCATTTTCACAGAATTCTCCATCTTTTTTTTTTCCATAAAGATTCTATGATGTGTTATAATCCTAAATGTATTTCTAAAAGTATAGAAAGACAAAACTATATAGCTTACCTGAACATTTGAACTGCTAAGCTGATTCTCCAATTATTTTCAGTTTCTCTGATCACTAATCATTTCCTGATGGTTTAAGCAAATAGTTTTAAGGGACGACACTAAAGAAACATTCAAAGTGAATGCATCGTAACANAGGGGGAGAAAGAAGACTACAACTGATACATAGTCTATTTTATTTCTTCAAAATAATGTTGGTTATTTTTCTACCCACACTGTAACCTTCTAAAGCAGCTAGTAAAGCAGCTATAGCTTTGCTTTTAAAAGAGATGGTTTATTTTGGTTCTGCTGGTTTGTTTCTGTAACACTATTTACTAAACAATCCCAAGAAACACAAAATAAACCCAAGTATTCTGATGATGTAAAAAATTATTTTAAAATTATGCAACTGTCATCTTATATCTTGCCAATATTGCTTGAGCATTCTTTCATTCTTTTTATCCTGTTATAATATAAAAGTTACAATAATTACAATCAGTTTCTATACTAATTGAACTGATGTCAACACACTCCACTGAGACTTAATTGCAAATCGGGTGGTTTTACTATAATTACAAACTTGATAACATGATGAGCTGCTTCAGAAAAACAAAAAGGGTATTATTTTATCTTTATAAAAGTTACTGAATTTTAAACACACTGATTATTTAAAAGATAAGCCCAGCTGAGATACAAATGTCATGGCTGAAGTGAGTATTATTATTTTATTGTTGCAGTAAACACACTGATTTTATTTTGGGCAGAGGATTTAGATATAATATGAATATTCAGTAATTCTGTCAAGGAAAAAAAAGTCAGCCTTTCTTGTATAACATTATTGCAGACCTTCATATATCAGGTTACAGTCCCACATTACAAAAACAATCTAATCCTCTTTCAAACAAATAATTATAAATAAATAATGCTTATTTAATTATTAATTTAAGTTGTATTATTAAGAATCACTAATTTTATAATTTAAGTGGAGGCTAAATACACTTTATGCCCTAAACAGTTATGGCTGACGAGAATGGTAGCAGTTACTTGGGCTTGTATTTCATTGGGCCTTACTAAGATACCATTTACATATATAATGTACTTTATGTAAAAACCTGAGCATGGATTTTGAGAGTAGTTTTCCAAACATTTGGAGGTTAATGGAAAATACTCATATATAATTATATATTTATATAATATCTATAAATACATTATATATTTATATAATTATAAATTTACCAAAAAGACCCTCTTTTGAATGTAAAGTGACATAATATCTTGTGCCGAAGAACCTTGTTACAGTATTACATTCTTTGGAGAAAATATAATTCAAGGTTTCTACTACTGATCTGAGCAATTGCTTGCTTTCCAGTCATAAGTACTGATACATTAGCTAGTTCCACTAAGTCAAAAGCTTGACTTTCTCCCTAACACTAAAGAAGTTTCTCCACAGCATTCTACTTTGAGCAATCTTTCAACAACTTAAGCTTTTAAAATTCCCTAGTCTATTTCATTTTCACAGAATTCTCCATCTTTTTTTTTTCCATAAAGATTCTATGATGTGTTATAATCCTAAATGTATTTCTAAAAGTATAGAAAGACAAAACTATATAGCTTACCTGAACATTTGAACTGCTAAGCTGATTCTCCAATTATTTTCAGTTTCTCTGATCACTAATCATTTCCTGATGGTTTAAGCAAATAGTTTTAAGAGACGACACTAAAGAAACATTCAAAGTGAATGCATCGTAACAATTCTTAGGAAAAAGAATAATCTGATGCCTCTGATGAACTGCAACAAGAAGCATAAACTTATAACCTATATGGCAAATTATTTACCTAAGATTTTACAGAATATCATACTTTACTGAGGAAATGAGAGTGAAGGAGATAGAGGGAGATTTCCCTTTTACTGACAACTTAAAAAGAAGGGTAAAACAAGTCCTTAAACGTATAAGGCACTTCTTTATGAAGAAACACGAGGACCAATTTTGAGGGTAATTTGCCAGACACTTTGAGGTCAATGGCAGATGGCTGTGGTTTCTTCTGCTGAGCCTGGCTGAAATTACTCCCTGTATACTATTTACCTCAGGAACTGTAATAGTGGGAATGTTAATGCTGGTAAATGCTACCAGAGGATCATCTCTGTCCATGTGAACTGGAAGGGTACCACAGAAGCTGTAACTTCACTCTAGAACCTGCTCTGTCCCCCATAGGTTTTAGATCAGCTGACATGCAAAGAGCATCCAGCCCTACCTCCACTGCACCTGTGGGAAAACCAACACTTGAGGGCCCAACAAAAGGCAGTTTCACCACTGATATTGAAAAAAGCCATCTGATAGTAGGATTTGTAAAAATATCAGGATACTTAAATACAATCACACACAGATCCATCACTCATGTATATACACACTCGTACACATATGTTGATATAATCATGCAAATATATGAAGTATTTGAAGATAAGTATTAACTGTGCTTACACTTATGCTGAAGTTGCATTTCAGATGCTATCTGGGCAAATATGTTCCATAAGTTGTTTCAGACAAATTATTCTTTAAACGTTACATGAGCAATTCTAATTCCATTCTGACAAAACGAGTATATATTGTCTCAGTACACAGCCCCCTATATTTCAGCTGCTAATTAATTTTCTACCACATGACACAAACACAGTGAAAGTCATATTCAAAACTGAGTAGGAAAAACAATTAGCATAAACAGACTCAAGTTATAACTATAATTAAGAACAGTTAACTTGAAGTAAACCTAAAGAAAACCTGAACTAGTTTTTAAACAGACTAACAAACAAGTAGGAACAAACTTCTCCTACTTGCTTAGAGATTTCTAATGTGTCAAAGAGGACACAGCCCACTCAGTAAACAGAAGGCATTGGCTAGGATAAACCTACTGCAAAATACAAATATAAAGGACAGATTTGTTTATGAAAGAAATAGTATTACTATTCTGAAGATTTTTTACCCATAAATGGCATTACATTTAATTATTTTTACTGCTTTTCTTGCTATTACTAAGCTATAATTTCATAATGTATATTTCTGGGAAAATATTGGAATAAAGTAGTGCAGTGCATCTGGAAAACTGACTCTTAGATCCCTGAGATTTGTGTAGATTATAGTTTGACATATGGTCTGAGTCACAGCATATCACAGCATTCACTCTGGGTCAGATTAAACAGTATTTGAGTTCCGCTGCACAGTATATCCTTCTGAACTATCTGTTTTTTTCCTATGATTCCCTAAAGATTTTTTGATTCATGTCCTCTGGCATGTCCTCTTAGCTTAATCATATCTTTTAATATGTATACATTTCCTGGAAGTACATTAGAAGACAAAAATGTTACCTGTTTTATATCTGACAGATTCTGCCTTGCACTGCCATCAGTTAAGATCTCTTAAATGATTTTAATTGCTTTGTAAAGGTTTGGGGAACTGCATTATGTAGGTTTGACATTTTGCAATTAATGGCAATGTGAGCAAATGGCAAAATGCAGAAATGCTCTCAAACTCATACTCTATCACTTTAATGGATGCATATTCATAAATGTCTCTCTTGAGAAATTAACCATTTGGAAGCAATCTCTCAGAATTATGTGTAAAAATGACACTTGAGCAAATTATTAAATAGTTTAGTGAAGCTATCATTTTCAAAGCTCTTCGTTAACTGCTTATTTAATTCTGAATAGGCTAAGACCTGAGCTCTCCATTAGCGTTCAACAGGAAAACGTGAGAAGTACGAGGTAGCTGTAAACAAAAGATTAAAACGCATGGATGCCTTACAGGGTAGACAAAACGGATGCAATTATCACAGGATTTTACAAAGATGAGGCATTCAAAATCACCACCTGTCCACTTGCAAATGAGAGCTGTGTAAGTGAAAAACTGTGGTCTGCCCTTCAATGAACATTTCTAACAATATCTAGGCTTCAGTTTTCAGCCCTTTGAGATGATGGTCGTGTTAAATTCACGCATTCTCCTAAGTACATTTACTGACTGTATATTCCACATGAGCAGATAATGGTTTAAATATTATATAACAGGTTCCTTTAGTATCCAAGTAAGTTTAACATCTATTACTGACAAACTGACGCATACATAACACTGTTATACACAAAATTAAGAAAAAAAAAAAACAACTGAAAAAAGGGATAATACAACCTAATATAAAAATCACTCTCTCAGAAGAAAGCCAATAGAATACTATCTGCATCATGAAAGTCTCACATTAGGAAAAAAAAAAAAAAAAGAGAGCAGCATAGGAATACCTCCTTCTTGCTATGGAAAAAAGAATATTTGGGGACGGGGCGGGGAAGGTGTTTGTTTGCTATTTTGTTTTCAGAGCAGATTCCGGGTATCTTCATTTTCCTTACGAGAAGGTTTTCTGCTATTGACAAAGTTAAGGCTCCAGGAAAAATATTCCTGCCGGATGTACTATGCTATGGGCTGTCACTGCACCCAGCAACAGATCGCAAAACTAATGTCAACAGTTGTAGGAGAAAGGAAACACCAGCAGGGGTGCACCGGAGCATAGTAACTATTGTTCTGTTTTCTCTCTGGGTAGCTCCATTATACCTGAGTAAGAGTTTCCATTAAAATCACTACAAACTTGGAAGCATACATTCTAAAAGTTTGGGATTTATGCTATTGGAATTGTTGTCATTGTTTTCTTAAATGCAATTCACCTACAGATGTAGAAATCATTAGCAATAATATTGATATCATGCAAGACTCATATTCCCTTATTTTATTAATGAATATGTCTAGCAGATTTGTTCATAATGAAAAAAAAAAAAAAAAAAAAGGAGAAATTGCAGTGCAGTTCATATAGCCACTCCTAAGCTAAGAACACATTTGGTAGTTTTGTTCTGGCCCAGGTATGTTTATTCAACTGGGGTGATCTAATCTAAAGCTACTACAAATCACAATGATTCTTTCCAGTTTGGAGAAGCAGAAGGAAAATGAAAAGGGCCATAATTAATTATAAAGGCAAGCAACAATCAATATCAGTAACGCATGATTTCTATTGAGAAAACTGAGAAAACAAATCACTTCCAGTTCACGCTCTTAAGAATCACGCTTAATCATATTTTAACACAAATTCAACTACAAAATTCCTCAGTCTCAGGCAACGCAAGATTTCTCTTTTCCTTTATCCACATATCTGATAACATCAATAAAATGAAGCAGCTCAAGAAATACTGCCTATTCCTTTCTACTTTGCCTGAGCAATTATTGCCTACTTACATGAATCAGAACTATTTTTTCATATTTTACAATCAAACAAGAGGAAGCTGGAAACTAGAGAAATAGATGCTTTCAAATAACTTTTACTTTTTTTTTTTAATTTGACTGTATTTTGAAACTTCAAACAAACCATTTTCTTTTCATTAGAAACAAGGATGAATGTTCAGAATTATGAAAAGGGTTACTATATTGTCTCAAAAGATTCAACATGATTTTTAGCTTTAGAGCACATATTAGCCACAAAAATTAAAACAGACAATAAGGAAGAGATAAAGGCTAAGGAAAATTATTATATTTCTTTCTCATTCATCTTCAAATGCAAAATATCCCTGCTTCAGAATTCTAAAGAAAAAGTCAAAAAGTCAGAAAATTGCTGGTTTAGTTTGGATACACTACTTAAGAGTAGACCTTCCTGAACAAAATTATTACTTAATGTACTGCCAATATACTGGACTTTCAGCCAAGTTCAAATGCAATAACTTAATTTTCAAGTCAAATTCTCTCTGCAGAAAAACATACATAATCCTTTTTGGTTTATTCTTCCAAAAAAATAAAAACACCCACCCCCTCAACCCCCCTCTCCCTCCCCCGCCCCCCCAAAAAAACCAACCAACCAACCAACCAACAACAACAACAAAACAACCAAAACAAACCCCCAAAAAACAACCAAAACCCCAAACTTTCATTAAGCAATACCTAGAGAACAAAATCATTAACTAAGGAGAAACTACCACTATTTTATCCATGCTTCTTTGACTAAGGACCCATAGAATAGGCTTGTAGCTCACTTGGATATAACACAACAACCCATCCATCCAAGTTTATGTTGTTTTATATTATGAATTAATAATTTTGCCCTGCTATAAGGCAAGTTCTTACACACACAATCTTGACGGCAGAGTGGCTTTAAATTTGAGAATGAAGCAGGAAAAAGTTAATGCAAAAGAACATTATTGTTTTCTGTAAATTAAGTAATCATAACACATTAGGCAATTCAGGAAAAATATTTTCACCTGACCGCAAGCTCTTTTCTTTTCAAAAAACAGTGGTTAAACTATTGTACTGATCTTTTTTGACCTGAAAAAAGAGGTTTGAATTTTAATCAGCTAAAAAAAAAAAAAAAATTAAAAACTAATGCGAAGAACTGAATGTTACAATGGATTTTCTTGGACTAATTGGGTGAAATTGCAAGCAGTATTATTGTAAGTATCAAACAACTAAGCCACATTTTGACTTTATGAAGCATTGTCAAAGAAAAAGATGTCATTAACAATTTAACTAAACATATTTGCTTTTATGTCACCATTGAGTATAATGTTTGAGACAGTAAATTCATATCTGTATTGCCCCTAGTAATATTTTAAATCTATAGGCACTACCTTTTAATGAATCTAAATCATCAGAGATAATATATGCATAAATATATGCTTAATTTACACACAATTACTAGTTATCATATAAAATATATGCTATCACATTAACTTTTATGATTAATTATGTGCACCAATTATTTTATGTGCATTTTTATGCCTTTTTAAAACTGAATGTCAAAATTACATACAATAAATAAAAGTAGGATAATATTTGTTTGTGTGGTTTTTAATAATGACAGCACAGTAAACAGGTAGAGACACTTTTAAAGGTACCTATGCACAAAGTTTTTCTAATCTTTGGATTAAAAAAAAAAAAAGGTGACACTTGTTACTATAGATAAAACAGCTCAAACAACAGCAGTTTTCAACATCTGGAAAAAAAAAGTTCATCAAAATTGAAAGCTACCCACACCTCATTAAGAAACAAATTTTGGCTTTAATGTTGTTTGGTTTTGGGTTTTGTTTTTTTTTTTTTTTCCAAATTGGTATCTTTGACTGACAAATCAATTAACCAAAATGTTCATGACTCTTGACATTTCTTTTTCAAAAGAGTGAAGCCTACCTGTTTACCACTCTGTCTGTCATGATTTATAAATTATTTTAATCAGCAACAGTTTTCAGTCTCAACACATGCCATTTAACCGAATTGAATTGCTAGACATAAATTTGCAAACCAAGAATTGTTAACAGGGAAGTAGGGAAAAACTTACCTAATTGTCACTTACTAAAATAAAATAAATAATCAGGTGCATATTCTGAACCAACTTAGATGACAGTTGCAGCTTTTGTTTCATAATGGTCATGATGCCGGTAACATTCATAAAGGCCCAAATTCAAGGCCATGTTTTTCACCGTTGCTTCAAATACTAACTCAATAAAGTCAGAACATATTACCCTATGTGTGTTCACGTCACTGAATTTTCTTCATCTCATTTTCTTCTACTTAGCTGCATTCCATGTTATCTTAGCTATTTTGCATGTTCAAATGGACCTTAGCTAATGTCTAAAGAAGTTGATGGAAATATTTTCCATGAACTTCAGTAGACACTGAAGTAGACCTACAGTCTGCAGCAATGTTTCCCAATTCTATGAATTAAATTGTGGATTTATCTGATGCACAAAGAATTTACACAACAGACAGTGTAAACAGGTTAACGAAATGCACAGAACATGAAATAAAGGGACATTAGACAGCACTGTCTATGAGGTGGATTTATTATCTCACTAAAATTGTCATAATCAATAGGAATGCTATTTTGCATGGAATATAATAAATATTAAGATGAGAAATTCATAATGCCCGCTGTTCTCCACACTGATGGATACTGGGGTTTATTCCTCAACTCTAGTCCTCTCTAGACTAGAGAAAACAGATAATGAAGGCTTCTACAGAATACATATTCTCTTTCTGACTAGTAGTGGTACTAGCATTTCACACGTAGCTGCAAAAATTTGAAGCTTGAAAACTACCACAAAATTGAAAATTGCCCACACACTACAGGGAAAGTTTCTTTATAATCTTCACCAATTGCTTTACACATGAAACATTACCTCAGATGCACTTGCATTTCTAATCATTATAGCTTTATTAATAAGCACTCATTTTTTATTTCAGTCTGAGACAAGTTCCAGAGGTTAATTATCTACTTACAAAAAAATTAATTAAATTCTCTTTTCTGCTTTAAATTTGTTACTTTCAATTTGATTTAACTTTTCTTCCTTATCTGCATTCTGAAAAAGGGTAAATAGGAAAGTATGATTTATCTTCTCCACATAATTCTCTCTTCTCTATAATTTCATCACTCCTCCTTGTATTGTCCTGTACTCTAATCTGAACAGTTCTACTGTTTTAAAAATAATTTTTTTCATCTATAGTGAAATTTGTATTTATTTAGTACAAACTAAGGAATAGTTGTTTTTAACTGTACCATTTGAACTACAGTAGATATCTTTCTGTCATACGGGGTNGAGGGACTCTTTATCAAGAAGTGTAGCAATAGGAGGAGGGAAATTAGTTTTAATTTGAAATAGGATAGATATACATTCAATATTAGGAAGAAACTGTTTACTGTGAAGGTGGCGAGACATTGGAACAGGTTGCCCAGAGAAGTTGTGGCTGCCCCATCCCTGGGGAATTTNAACAAAACAAAAAAAACAAACAACCACATTACTGTGGATTACAAAGAGCTTTACCTTTAAAAAATGCCTTGCTTATGAATAGCGAGTAAGCATTCTGACATCCTGAAACCACGGTACGTTACCCTCATTTCTAAAATATAAAATGCATCCATTATTCTCCAATTTCTAAATTCATTTAATATAAAAAAAAAAAGACTGTAAACCACATTGTTTATGTTTGTTCAGAGAGGTACCTATTATCTCTCTTCTTTTTTTTTTTTTTTTTTGTGAATTAAGAAAAACTCATTAAGTAACCCTAAAAATAAGAAAAACTGACAATTTTCCTAAGCCTAATGTATAAATGAATATATAAAATAACTTGCCTTTCCCCTACAAGAATGTTTTAATAAACCCTAGAACATGAAGTTCTGATCTGGAACTCAGAAGTTATCAAAGAAAATCAGCAAATCTCTGTCTGCTGATATAAAAATATTAAAAGAATATGCACTGTGCAGTAGCCAAATCTTATTTCAACAGTTGGAAATAACACACGTGGATATTTACCCCATACTTTACCACATTATAAATATATATATAAAAATATATTTATATATAAATATATATATACCCAAAGGGAGCCAACAAGATAGTTGAGGAGGGACTCTTTATCAAGAAGTGTAGCAATAGGAGGAGGGAAATTAGTTTTAATTTGAAATAGGATAGATATACATTCAATATTAGGAAGAAACTGTTTACTGTGAAGGTGGCGAGACATTGGAACAGGTTGCCCAGAGAAGTTGTGGCTGCCCCATCCCTGGGGAATTTTTCAATGCCAGGCTGGATGGGGCTTTGAGCAATCTGCTCTAGTGGGAGGTGTCCCTGCGCATGGCAGGGGAGTTGGTACTAGGTGATCTTTAAGGTCCCTTCCAACTTAAACCATTCTATGATTCAATGCTTCAGGAATAAAATCATATATTTTACAAAGAAATAGCAAAAATATGTAAAGTTTACTGATCAATATGATTCAACTAATTTCAGCTGGAAAGTGTTAGTGCTTGTATTTCTTTTCTAACCTAAAACCCCCTGTACTATTACTGTAGCGTACTTCACCAGGTTTTGTAGTGTTCCTAAATTGAATCAAATTTTTGAAAGCATGGTCTGAGTACTCTCAGACCAGCTTACCAAAATAGTTATCAAGCTGCAAATGTAATCTTCAAAGATTACAGTTATTGAATCTGTCCTACATCAAGGAATCTGAACAACCAACGTAGAAGATGGGAGCTGCATAGGCATTGCATTCATTTGCATTTTATTATTTATTTAATAAAAACACATACAACCTCTGTAAGGTTACTCTTAAGTCTTAAAAATTACGATATCATATTCTATACTTCTATATTCATATATCTCGAAATATATGCTATTAGGAAAAATAGTCAGCAAGTGTTTGACAATTTAACACAACACTGTGTTACGCTGTATTGGCCCTTGCAAAGTTGCTTATGCTGTTTATTGCTGTTAAAGTTTTAGAGCTGAATGACTGGAATGTTTACAGTTATAAGGGACTCAACTGCACTATTGATTTGAAGATCTTACTATCTTCACCTAAACGAATTTTTTACAATGGTTACTCTATATCTATAGACAAGACAGTAAATTAATAATATAAAAGAATGATACTCTAATCTATATTAGTAACATAAAGTAATCAGTATTCCTCTTCAAAAGAATAAAACACAGTATAAATAAGAAGGGTAAAGGTGAATTTCAAAGGTAAAAGTTTGAGCACAGGAGTACTGCAGAGGACCTCCGAAAGGGACATAACAAACCGTGATGAATTTTGCAATACAAAAATATAGGGACTTCTTCAAACAGATAGAGTGAGCTCATTCTAAGGTTGTACAACAAATTTGGCATTTCTATTTAATATTGCAACAGTTTTCTTGACAGCAGATTAGTTTAACCTGAGCATCATAACAAAGGAGTTATCTAGTTTAGAGCATATAATAATTCATTGTGGCCCTTCACTGTACATTAAATGTCACCCATCAGAGTGACAGGAATAAAAAAATTATTACACTAGACTCACTATCTAATAGAATATCATTGGATGTGATTTTTGAATAGATAATAAACCATTACAATATTTCCAGAGCAACATAATGGCTCTTGAAGTATTTCAAATTGTCAAAATAGAACATCCTTTAAAAGAAAGGGAAACTTCACAAACCTTGTGGTAATATGGGGTCAAGTAGAGCATTTTGAAGTATTTATTTATGATGAATATTTTTTGCAACTATATGGCACTTTGATAATAAAAAGTAAAAGGTTTGACACCACAGTTTAAGATCTGGAGAATTGTTCAGTTTTGTTTTGGAGCATTTTTTGATTTGCTTGTTGTTTATTTGGGTTTTTTTTCAAAATAAAAACCAAAACCTTTTCTTTGTATTAAGGACATCACCAAAATCCATGGAGATGTCAAACAGAATTCTTCACCAAGTATATTTTTTCCTGAATAAATACAAGATTATGTGAGAACCTCTGTGCAATTCAACATGGTTTTTGAACATAATTTATGTGGAAATGTTACTATTCTCATCAATTTAAACAGGGCAATCATACTTAAAAGACAGCTTGGTAAAGCTTGATGAACTGAGATCTTCAATCTGATGTGAAGCAAGTTAAGAAATAGATACACTGGCTTTAAAGAAATCCCATGGTTGGATTTATAAGACACATAAGGTTGCCTTTTGCTAGTCTGCAACTCAATGGCCTTATAAAAACAGAATAGCTTTAAAACAGGGACTTTAACATAGGTTTACAAGAACTCACAATAAAATTAAGTTGGTTCTTCTTTAACTAGTCATAAATTAATTGTTTATTAATTTGTTTATATTATGGAAATAAAACAATTCTGTATTTACAGTACTTAATTAAATTCTTGTCCAATCTTTTCTAGAAACAGGAATTCTACAAGCTTCTGTGGTTACAACTATATCAGTACGGGAAGAACTCAGGTTTCAGTAACGGCATGCAATCATCCCTACACTTTACTTGTTAGCACATTCCTGTTCACAGTTTTGGCCTACGCTACCCTCAAACAACGTCCAAACGTGGTTCAGAGAGATAGGAACTGCTCCTAAGAGCTGTGGGTGGGATAACTGTGATGATGGAGCATTTATGAAACATAGGCCGCACCACGTCACTTGTCCTCTGGGTCCAAAAGCAAGCCCTGGACCCTAGTCCTTGAAAAGTATATACATATTCTTTGGAATCCACTGTGCTACTACCAAAATTAGTGAAAGCTTTCCCATTGACTTCTACAGGAACATGATAGGACAATCATCTATTGTCTTATTCAAATTGGCATTTGTTTCCTCCTTTCTGATTATTCTATCACAATTTTCAACTATACCGATAATTGTACAAGTATTTCAGCTACTCCTAACGGAACACACAGGCTTTCTTCAGGAAAGACCACAGTTAAAGGAATTCAAATGCATGACTCATTTTAAGTTTGCAATTAACCTCAAAAGAACTACAAGGGTCTATTTGAGTACCTTGAGGTCTGTGAAAGCACAGGGACTCTGCTGAATTGCAGGTCTGCATCCTGACGGTGGATAAGTACTTGAAACTTTTTTTTTCCACTTCTACAACCTAGAAACCTTTCTTTCACCTACAAACAAAAAGCTGCAGCCTTAATTTGAACTATTTGTAAAACAACTAGCTGGATATGAATGAGATACCAGTGCTTCTTTCACTGATAGCACTGACAATCAGCAACTCCCATATTCACAGGCTCACCAACTATGTGCCTCCTTCAAAGCCCTACCAATAAGCTGGAATTCACCCCTCCACCTCTCCAATTTGATGAAACCTTGTCAGGATACTGAGTGCATCTGTATCTGTATATCTGTAGCTGAGGTCTTGCCTTAGCTCAGCATTTCTTCCAGACTATTTTTCCAAGAGATTGTGATTTTAGAAGTAGTATTTCAACAATGTAGGGACTAGATCCAAGCTGCTTGTGGACATATGCAGCAACTCATTCTTTTCTACAGAATAAACTATGGATACTCCTTTCTCTTTCTTTTTTCTGAGGAAGGACAGTTACACGAACTTTTTCATTACCAAGGGCCACTGTCTTGACTTCATTCTGTATTTAACCCTGTCAGTTGACCCAAGTGTACTAGCTTCCAGTGCCACATGGCCTACCAGACACTAATCTATTCTATTTCTTCTGAGCAGATTGCCAAAATAAATGTCTGTGACTTAAAGAAGACTAACCTCGTCAGCTGCCTAAACACCAACGTCTCTGAATTTTCAGGTTTCCTAACATATTCAAGATATCTTAGGGATCTGGTATATGTGATACTGGACCTACAGGCAACTTGAATGTTCCTATAAAAACACTTAGTGCATGCTTCTATCCCATGTATCTACACAGCTTTCCATCAAGTTTCAATACTTACAAACACATCCCTTTCCACAGGGATGTTTTTCATATCCACTGCTTTTCCACAACAGAAAGACAAACCTGGAAGTGATTTTAATGTCATTAGTATAGACTAACCTGTGTGTTTATTCCACCAGTGCTACTTCAGCCTCATCCAGACTTCATGTGAGAAAATCCTCAAGGCCAAAATTAATGCTTGTCTTTCAAAATTCTCCTCAAAATTTACTCACTCTATAATGAAGACAGTAAAATGAAACATGGTCCTATCTAAGTAGCTGATTAACTATGACTGCTGAACCCTACTATTTAGGAGAAATACTAATTTCTCTCTTCATTTTCTTCACAACTCCTAGAAATCTTCATGGTATTTAACTAGTTAAACTATTTAACTACTCTTTCTGACCCGTGAACTCTTTAAAGTAAGCATTTAATATTTTTTATGTTACAATAAGACATAACCCTGCTCAGTGATGCTCTCTAAAAGACATCCTGTGTTACAAGAAAGTCCAATTAAGCTCTCCATACCACCCAAAAATCTCCGCTGTCTTCACCTGTGGAGTTATTTACATTTGTGCATAGAGGCACAACACTATCACCTTTGGTTTCGACATTTGCTTTTGCACAAGCACAAAGTACTATGAAGTACAAAAGTCAGGATGATGAGAAAGATACTACGAACCTTAACAATCCCCATTGATATTTAAGCTGGAGACAGAATCGGACTTCTAGCAGCAGCAGAACTGATACGAGGAGCCTCTAGTATCCATCTACCTAGCAACTTTATCTGATTACAGTTACATTTGAAGCAAGGTGAAAATTCCTTTCATTCCAGTAAATGACGGGCACGCTGACCAGGATTTTGACATACTTAACTACTCACTCTCCTCTAATGTGCTTGTTTAGAAGAAGGGGAGAACAAAAGAGAAAAAAAAGAGAGAGAAGTGTGTGGAAGATAAATATGACTAATTAAAAGCCTTTTTCAGATATTTTTGCAACTTGACATGCTCTGTGCTCTGTGAGCACAACAAAGCAGTGCAATGTACAAAATTCTGCTAACTGCTTCCATTTTTCTTCTAGACAGGTCTCATTGGTTACATTGTGGCAGCCACAAAACCAGATAATTTTGTAAACAGTGGAATTCTTTCACAGGAACTTGTCTGAATCTGGATCACACTATAAACTTTTCTAACTTTCACTGGAAAATATCTACTAAGAAAATTGCTCTAGAACATGAACTCATTGCTGTAGTACTTGTCAGCTGAAAACTATCTTATATCACTGGTGATGGTGCTCTGGTACAGAAACACCATATCCCTACTTCTACCAAATAGAAAATTAAAAAGGAAATAGGCAAATAGTCTAAAGCTAAAATAGTTTAAAGCTAAAATAGTCTAAAGCTAAACCTATTTCTCATAGGAAAGGGCATGAACTTCTTTAAAGATTTTGGAAAATGGAAAGAAACTGCATAACCTTCTGCTGTCTACCACCTCACTAGTTAGAGCCAGTGAGAAGTTTTCCATACAGCATTCCTGTTCCACAGAGTTGGGGAAGGAAGCTGAAAGGGAGCAAGGCAATAGCTCTGGGTGTCTGACGAAATTATATGAATGATCCCACCGAGCTGAATGGTTCTCACAGCTGTTGGCTATCTGCTGTAAAGTCTTTCGGCAAGTCCTAATTAGGAAGTACAGGTGCCACACATGTCTAACAGCCACACAAAACACAACAAAGCAAAACAGTAAAATGAAAGTGCCAAACCAGGACTATTTAATACAAGTTTCTTATATTTTAAACTCCTCTCTGATGTGCTATAAGAATGATTAGTGATGAACATTTTGATATTTTAAAGATTTATTACCTTCTAATAAAATCAATTATATCCCTTCAATGATATGGGACTTTTATCTGTGATACTGAAAATTTTCAATACTGAATAATTATTTCCCTGTAAGAATGATACCTCTGTTGCTAAAGACAGAACTTCTGATAGTATATAATAATAAAAACAAAAAGGTGCTCATCTTTGTTCTTAAGTCTACAAAGGCATGATTAGCTTTACACTGAAGCAATTTTACCATCATGACAATTAACAAAGGGTGATTTCCACAGACAAAACAGAACTGTTTGGAGAACACACTATTAATTTCATTTAAGCATCAAAACCAATTACATTTTTTAGGCTCATTTCTGGTCAAGCTTTGGTGGTGCTCAAATGGATTCTACTCTCTAATAAATTAGAGACAGGAGGGTTTGCATAAGCCATGTAAGCTTCTCATGAACAACTATCAGAAAGATAAGCAAGAGAGAAATAATTCTCATACTTCTGCTTACAGTAGCTTGTAGGGAGTGATCTTACTTTTCTCCACCTGTTGAATTAAAGTCAAGAAATATCCCCTATTTATCTGCTTATCTCTTTTAAAGCTATGCTTCTGTTTTGAAGTATAATGTTTAACCACAACACAAGTCTAATATAGTTTTCCTCTAATAAAGAAATCTCTATGTTTCTGAGAGGTAAGGTTCTGGTAAGTTTTTTTTTTGTTTTAGGTTTTCTTTTTCTGCTTTATCCAATTTCTCTCTATTTATATATTTCCAGAATACAATGGATAATGATGATTCAGTGTCAGAGGAATTTAGAAAAACTGGTTTTAGCTAAATTTGCAGAAATTAAATTATTTCAAGTTCTGAAGTCAAAACCTGATACTTAATTAAAAAAAAAAAAATTAATTAAATATTCTAACAGACATTCTATACCACTCCAAATAATTGGATGTTTGACTATTCAGTTACAAATGCCTAAAAGTAGTCTAAGATTGTATCTGTCTTATTAACATTACTCAACAATACAAGGTCTATTGTAGAGAATAAAAGAGCAAAATCCATAAAAGACTTTCATTATCCAGCCTTTCCTATTCTTCAGGTAATTCTGAAACCAAAGAATTCAAAGGAGAACTCTGACATACTGTACAACAGAAACTGTTCTTCTGAACATCTGTACCAAGTATTTTCTACAAGATTAACAACTATCATATCATATTGGATTTGGTTCCAATTGTTTATGTCTCCCTCTTCATTTAGATGACATAAAGAAATTAATTGCATGTGGGTCCACATATTCAGCAAAGAAATGATGTTCATTGTTATATGTTTGGATCATTTATCACAAAAACTGCCTTTTAATCCTTACAGTTACTTTTCATCAACATTATTATATGTTTCTGAGCCTATAGAAGCAGAGTACACAGAAGTCATGACTGCTGAAATTCCATTTTACATCTTATCACTATAACCCTTTACATTTTTCTGGAGGAAACCTTTCACTGTTAAGTCAACATGTTCCAAGCAGGGTGCATGTGTGAAATGACTTCAGTAAATAAAATGTATCCTACATCAGCTTTTCTGTTTTGATTTTTGGAAAAAAAAAAAAAAA
>VXBW01005804.1:860134-922929 GCA_013400375.1 Thinocorus orbignyianus | reverse complement strand
ATAAACTTTTCTGTTTTTATTTTTGAAAAAAAAAAAAAAAAAAAAAAAAAACCAAAAAAACCCACCCACAAATAATACATCAGTTCAGCTTGAGGTCCAATTAATCTTCTGATATATCAGGCAATCTGTAAATTTGGTCACTGATGCAACAGGAGTCACTCAGTTAATTTGCACACTTTCAAATTACCATTTGTACCCAATTACCAGCAAAATCTTTTGATAGCACTGTGGTACCTTCTTGGATTCTTACTGACTCTATTCCCATTCCACTAGATTATTATGCTTTGTTTTTTAGGTTGGAGGACTACATGCTTTTGCACATCTCATGAGAAAACATTATGGTGAGAACTATAATTTCCTTCTCCCCAACAATATTATGCATGGCAGAGAAAAATACATGTAACACATCCCCTCCCCTCCTCCTCCCCCGAAAAAAAGGGCAAATAAGCCTCCCCTACCTCCAAAAACATAAGAGACACTGGTCTTTCTCAAAAGCATCATTTTAGCTTGAAAATATTCAGATTTATATGTAGATTAACCCTTCTCTTTTTGGCACATTTAATATTATTCCATGCTATGATTGGCTAAATAAATATATAAAGTGTCAAGTCTAGACTGGCATCTTCTTTTCTTTTCTTGTTGCATACTGGGGGAAAAAGAATGTTTTGACAAAACAGATGAAATAATCCAATATCAGAATAGAATGTTCAGTATTTTTTCTAGAGACTCTCTTTTTTTTTTTTCCAAGCAAACTATTCATACAAGCAATTAAATATTCTTCTCATATACTATATATGCTGGTAATTAGCAAAGGCTGTTAAAAATAAGGACAAACCACTGAACATGCTGTCACAGTGTGAAGATCTTTCAAAACCAAATGAAACTATTCCTCACAATTTTTTTTACCTTTCTCAGCAAGGACTATGGGATTATTTGCTAATGGATGGTAACACAAAACGTTATCTATCAGTGGTAGACATTATTTTGCATGATGTTACAGGACTCTTGACAAAACAGTCTTCAGATATTAATTCACCTACAGAAGTTGTTTAACAAGGCATTTGAAGACACAAAATGAGGTACCTTTCTTGTAGTTAAACACAAATAAATAAAGACAAACACAAATTTCTTATGAAAAATGTCACCTTTTGGACTGCAGAAATATTTTCAAAAGCAAATCCCACAGTATGTATGGTTATAATATTTTTAACTTGGTCATATAGTATGCAAATAAACCACAGAAAACTGGGTATGTAGACTCAAATTTAAACGCGTGAGCTAAGATTACATGTGTGTGAAAAGAAATGGCAATACACATGACGTAATACCTTCCAGCCTCTCCCAGCTTTTTCTAAGGATGAAGGCAATGCAAATGCAATTATTAAATTGTTGCAGGTAGCTGAAAATATTGATTTAGATAAACAGTGAATGTATTCAGGCAGATGTTTAGCAATGAAGTATGTGAAGTAGAATTAATCAAACAGAACAATTCTACTCAGTCAAAATTCAAAATGGAAGAAGGTCAGAGGGTGAAGTAATTATTTCAAACGCCATTCAACAGTGAAGACTTAGGATATTTTACTAGTAAAGATGGCTAATTTGGGTGAATCCTCTCTAAGATTTTTAGCAAACAGCCTTTGGATCCTAAAATACAAGGCACTTTTAAGATTCAAAACGGTATATAAGATCCTCACATATTTGGGCAGTGAGATATTCGGCATAACAAGTAAATGAGAAACTGAAAACAAGAGTTATGGTATGAAAAATAGCTCAACATGTGTTTTGATTTTCTGTAAACACCCTTCAGACTCTATAAAAGGTTGTGTTACAATGTTTCATCAAAATGGAGAGGAAATACATGATTATAAATATGTAATAACTATATGTAACAAGGCTTAGAAAGTAAAGTCAGAATGAGTACAGACAGAAGAAGTTGTCCAGCTAATCAGAGATAATGATCTATCTACAGCTATCTAAAATTTAATTCCTGTCTTTAGACACAGGTGCTTAAGTAAATGAGAATCAAGAGCCTGAATTACTGGTACTAAGAGACAGTGAATTCCTCAAGGATAAAATGAGTAATAATTCAGTTTGGATATTCAAAATACCTAGGTTCTTGGATAATTAGTGATGAACTGAAGAACCTTGTGATGGCTTTCAGAATAGCAAGAAAAAAATAACAGAAAGGACGGAAAGAGAGGTTTTAGGTCATCTTCAATTTTACACAGATTAAGGATGCTACTATACTCTTCATTTGAAAAAAAAAAAAAAAGTTATTTTTCTGATTATGTTAATCTACAAAGTAACAAGAATTAACATAAAACATATGGAGCAAGTACTATGAAGAGATACATATTACAAGGTATTTTCCTTATGGCAGAAGTCACTAGACTTCCTGCTATGTTTCCTAAGAACGCCACAAACACATCTTAACTCTGCAGAGGACAAAAATTGGCTAGACCTACACACACACACACAAAATCAATTTCTTGACCAAAAAAAATGCAGAATTGACCAGTTGTGTTGAAGTGTGTATTTTAACTCTTCAAAGTGCATATGGAGATTTAGCCAATGAGGGGGGTAACTACATCTTCTGTTGGACTGCTAAGGTAGGCAAGTTATGACTTCGTAGCCATCCTCAGTTAAAACATCTCAGGTTCTTTGCTAGAAGTAGTTTCTTTTTATATTTGATGCATGGTAAGTAGTATGAGACGTGTCAGACTGAACTACCACCAATCTAGCAAGGCTTTAGACTACTGGGTTTTGCCCCAACAACCTCAGGTGGTTATTTGTATTTAAAAGAGTGAAATAAAAGATTTTTTTCTCTTACTGTAATCTCTTCCAGTCTTCTAATAGAGGCTATTATGTAGGTGTTGTTCTTTTATGTAGACATAGAAACCTTTTGATATTCTTGTCTCTTCTTAAACAGCTGAAGGAGACTGAGAGCAGTCAGAAAAGATTCAAGAGAATCCTGAGGGGTTAAGATGAGGAGACCTGAGTTGTTTATTTATATATAAGAGATTCTATGAACTGAAACTGGATCCAGATAAATCTCTTGTGAAGAGGTCAGAGAGATAGAAGTTACTTTCTGAATGTTACGGTGCAAAATGAGAGATTGTTGCTTAACGCATTTCTATACGTGTCTTTCTTTTAGCCATATATCCTCATCCGCAACATTTAGACTTTACAGCGGTGATTGCAATCTGTGTCATACTTTCTCAAAATATTTCTCAAAATAAACACACAGTTTAGATAATACATTAAGCATTATAATTCCAGTATGTTTCTGATTTTTTTATATAGAAAAACAAGAGGGAATATAATATCTGTGTGCAGAAATTAAACTGAAATACTATTACAGATTATGCAGATTTATGGCAATATTAATGGCATAGAGCACAGTAAACTCCCATTCTGTTTAAACCACACTGTGAAAAGTGATACTCAGAAATATTTGAGCATATTTGAAATATCGTGTGCAAGTCTTGCCTACATTTCCATTGACTGCTGTCCAGGCAAGACGACTGTACAATTTGTTTGCTATGACATATAGGACAGACCAACTGAAAATATGTGCTAAATAATTTGTGGGGAAAAAAAAAGAAAAGAAAAAACAAAAAGATATAACTGAGGTATCTTCTTTATATGAACCTCAGTTATTGAAGTTCTACTTAAATGATAGATATCTAAAATTAAAAATTTCCAGGACTGATGTAGAGAAGAAGAAATTTAGTTTTGAAAGTAATACTTTTAGAACATTCTCACATAATATTAGGATTTCTTGTTATAGCTGCACAAACATATCAATTAATAAAACGTTGGAAAAGCCATCGAAGAGAGAGAAAAATTCTTGTCATGCAATCTGCTTCGTTCACTTCACAAAAACACCCAGTGTACGAGAGGCTGGCACAATTGCTCTCTGTTCACAGTAAAGATGATCTCTAGTGTTAACAAGGATTTGCTTTTCAAACAGAAAAATTACATGAAAATCAGCAGACTACACTGAATCTTTTGGAAGCAACCAACTAAGGGTCATAAACTGCAACTTGGTTTAATGGAAATAAAAAATCCCTGACTTTGAAATAATTGTTATGGAACAGTTTTGGAAAGTGTGTAATTACAATACTTTAAAGTGAAGTGACAATATCCCTACTTGTGTTACAGCTGATGCAAAACTATCTTAAAACTGTAAGACAGTGAGAGAAGGGTTACCATCTGGGTTGTCCTATTGGATGATGAATCTATTCCTGAAAACACCTCGTAGCATATGTTGTAGTTCTCTAGGGAGGCTTCAGGAGATAAAATTCTCGTAGGAACAATGCCTGTTAAGAATAAAGGGCAAATACGCTAACTTCCTACTTGAATAAATATCAACACAGTAATTTAGTAACCAGAGCTCCATAGTAATTGTAAGCAGTTCCCTCTCATTCTGCCATTAATTCCTTTTCATCAAGCTAGTTTTCAAGGAGTAGTTTGAAAATCAATCAGACAAACTCAAGGAAAGAAATAAGCTGATCAAGGAATATGAAATAAAAATGAAGACTGATGAGATGTAAAAGGATATGCGTGCACTCCAGAGACAGATAATACTCAGGCGTCTGTTCAAGTCTGATGCAGCAGGCTATTCCTAAGCTACTTCACAGAGAAAAGATTAAGATAAATGTGCGGAGTCAATTTTAAAATTCTTGTCTTCTTTTGTTATGTTTTATTTCAGGTGGTAAGAGAAAAATATAATTTGGTGATGAGGCAATGTTCATCATGTTTTTATCACTGCTTATGAGGAAATGGAAAAATAGTTAATACTAAATGCGTTGACAGCTGAAACCAGCACAAAGACTCGACTTACAAGAAGCCAGATAGCATAATTCTGCTGAAGGGAGGAAAAAGCAGGAAGTCCTAACACAGAGAATGTGGTACAAGTAAAGGTGAATCAAAGCTTTTAAAATTATAATCCGTGATTAAATATTAGCAATCAGGGTACTGAGCACAGTTTAATGTATATTTACACAATATTCACTGGAAGAGCTCATTAGTGGACCATTTTATCCAGGGTACTTTATTTGCTTCAGAGCTGATCCATAAAGGTGAACCATCATGCTAAGGTCTATGTCTTCCACTTGTGAAGGCAGGTCACTTAAGAGTAAACTGCTTTATGACAGACAGACATGTTCACAGCAAACAGAAAACAGCACATTCCTTAGAAATGAAATTCTGTCAGTTTGCACTGACAGAAATGAAAACAAACGCCACTGAGATTTTTCATTATACAGATCAGAAAACATTGTGTACTTGACAGAACTCCAAAAAGAAGTCGGTGCACTTTAGCCCAGTTGTAGTTTTCCTTCTAATCACATGTAAACTGTGAATTTAACTGGGATTCTTATTGAAAGAAACAAGTAAAGGCAGAGGTAAAAAGGGAAGATATTAGAATTGAAATGCAACAAGACACCAGATGACACAAGACACCGCAAGCAGTGACACAGAGGCACTGCTAGCTAGCTAGCATCAGAAACAGATCTATTACGTTTGCCACAAGAGAAAAAAAATGGTATATGACTTTCTCAGTTCACAGAAAAATAACAGGCTTAGTGTCAGGCAGACTGGGTTTATCTGTCAGTCATCAGCCCATAGGACAAAGAAAGGAACTTTCAGAGACTAATCACCATAACTACTTAGATTCAACACTCACGACAAACAAGACTAAGAAGTTTTCGTATATACGGAGAAATCACTGCCTACTATAATTCTCCACAAAGGATGATAATTAAAGAAAACACTGTGTTCAACACATATATGCATTCACAATGCAAAATCTGTAATGCCTACATTAATAGATAACTCATCATTTCGGGGGGGGGGACGGGACGGGACACGACACGACACGGACGGGGACTACAAGAGAAAAGTGACACAGAAAAGCCCTCCACCTAACCAATAAATCTCTCTCCTAGCTTTTGTCTTGTTGAATATGCATAGATTCCAGCTCTTTACATCTGGTTCTCAAATTGGAAGGAAAATCCAATGCTCTTTCAAGTAAAGGAAAAGACTAAAAAAGATTTATATTGCCTTTTTCCCCATTTATACCTGGTATGTTACTCCGTAAAAGTCCTTTCAGCAATTCCCTCTCAAAGATTCTTGAACCTTTTACTAATTTCCTTATCTTTCCCTAAATAGGACCATGCCACTAATTAATGGGCGAAATCCAAGTACCACAACAGAGCTGTACTTTCCATTTTCAGCGTATCAAGATGTTATATTCCAACAGTTTGGAAAACAAGGTAAAACAATAAAATCATGAAACATTTGACACAAAAATGAGAAGTTTAAATCTAAAAATAAATATTCTACACTGAATAATCTAATGAGCTGTAATTACAAAACATCATAAAAGACATACTAAGTACTACTCCAGACATAGATACACCTTATGAAACACATAGTAATTATTATGAAACACTAGTTATTAAACATTGATTATGGAACAGTTGTTATGAAATAGAAATCTTCTTATCTCTAGGTGAAACCTATTAATTTAGTGTCATACAGTCCAACAGTTTCATGACAGCAGGACTGAAAAACATACCATCAGCTGTACAATACCTAATATAATCTGTAGTGAAAACACATAGTCAGCACTATGCTGCATAGTCCTCACTTTACACTTCAGTTACCAGTATTTCCCTGTCCATGACACATACATTTTTGTGAATTATATCAGCAAGAGGCTCTTTTACTTCTCAGTAGTATTTTTTCTTTTTTTATTATTCAGCAGGAGATTGGATTTTTAACTTAAGACTTGTTTCCCTATATGAACTATAGCATTAGAAATGTTATCAGATACTATTAAGTCATTCTGCATTATGAATAAAATCTGTAGATTTTCTTACATCATCCTAGATCTTTTATTTCTAAATGTATTGTCAATATTTGAACAAGTTAAGAGGTATTGGAAATCTCTAGATTTGAAGGTTGATATAAACTTAAGCATAAAAAAAGGTATTTTATACAACTCTACAAAAGACCAAACTCCTCTACTGAGTATAAAACATATTTCACATTGCTTTACAATGAAGATAATAAGGAATTTATGGTGCCGGTCACAAAAGCAGACAAGTGAAAAAATGTTCAGCAATACTGGTCTACAACTGGCACTTCTGTTTAAAAGTAAACATTCTTTCTAGTTTTGTTAGTGAAATAAAGTGACGGAATAGCTTACTTTAAAAAAGGTTTCAAAAAAACATATCTTTCCTACAATATAAGGCAAGATATTTTCAGAGCAAAAGTAAGAACTCAGCCATAAAGTTTGTCCTGACATTACTGGGAGCTGTCTGTGTATCATAATGAAAATGTCCTTCAGTGATAACAATAGGGCTAAAACTTTTGGATATACACATAAATATTTTACTGGAGGTGTTTAACAAGATAACATTTGTATTTATGCTCAACTGTGCTTTCAGAAGCATCTGTATCACAGGAGCACCTCAGAAATAAGTTTATTCTCTGGTTATACAGTCCACTAGAATCTACTGTTTTTTCAAGAAACTTTCAACATAAGTCTGGCTATTTAAAGCAGACTCTTAAAGAAGGCACACAAGCAAAGTTATTCATTACAGAATATGTTTCAGTGTTATCTATATTACTTTGGTACCTCATGTATTTTATGTACAGGTGATTTAGTTAAATTATGTTTAAGCCGGTTTCTAAGAATCTCCCTTTGTAGAGGAATGATACAACTTCTCCCAAACGAAGCGAATAGTATCAAAGGTAAAAAACCCTGATATCAACTGCAGCACAACAGAACAAGAAAAATATGAAGATTCTACCGTGCACTACAGAATGAAATCATAAAAATCTTAAGGCTGAAGTGAGATTGCATTATCAAGTCAAACACATGCTTCTAAAAATCACTGCTGTAGAAAAAAAAATCTTATTAAAGGGAAAAATGCCAATATAATTTACACGTATTTGATTAAAAAAAAAATTTTAAAAGTGACTACTAGGAGGAATTTACAAAAGAGGTTACATTTACACCCCTGTGAAAATTATTTACTGTTCTGATTTTTGTTGCTGTTGTTGTTGTTATAACATGTAAGAATATATTTCTGTGAGCATCTGGAGTCAGTCCTAATTACTTATCAAAGAAAAGGTAAATATAATGGGAACTTTTGGCAAAGGTGATTTCCTGCTTGTTTGTGTTAAAGAAACAGATAAAAATGTGATTCCTACGTATCTAATGAATTTATAATTTAACAACTGTGTTGAGTTCCTCAACTTCAAAACTCAACTAAACATGCTTCCAAATACATTCCAGTCTGATACTTTAAATCATATGATTTATGATATGATATCTCAGGTATTCTACCCAGTACACAATTAAAGAATAAATATTGTTACTCTGCTTTGAAGATATTAATCTATGTAAATTATCTTGGTTTGTAACAGGTAGAGGCCCAATTTGGACATCTGTGATTAACATGGGCAGCTAAGTACTCAATTTGAGATTAAGCAGCATAGCATCAAATGAAATCAGACTGACAAAGTAAAATACGTCAACCCCTCTCTTTCTAAACTCAGCACAATTGGGAAAAGACATTTCATAACTATCTAGTATCTCTAAACTTGTAAATAAAAGGAGAAATCTAGGAGCATACTCAAGACTTAGTGACATAAACTGGAGACTTAATATGGCCGTGGAGAAAACTAATAGTGAGAACCTTCATCATTAATTATTCTTCTGTACATCATGAAGTCATATATAAGAGTATGAAAGTAAGAAAATTTTTGTGACTTTTGACAATTATTAGTAAAAAAAAGATTATAACAATTGCCAAAAAAATCACAAAAGTTGACATGTTACCTGGCTATGACAAAGAGCACACAACTGACACCCAAGTAAGCCAGCAGAATATACATCCAGATATCAGGGGAGAGAGGATTCAGGAAGGAGAAGACGCCCGGGTTTGTACCATTGGGCTTGCGGTACAAAATACTTATTCCAAGAGTCATAAAGGGCTTGGAAAAGTCGATGACCTTCTCTCGAACATAGGTAATTGCCAATGGCGCAACTGCAAGGTCAGCTTTCTGTGAACAGAAATACAAAAAGAGAAAAAGGAAATGAGTCAGAAGAAACAGGTTGAAGCAGACAATCCTATTAGCCAAAACACAAACTTTACATGGAGGAAATTTGTTCTTGTACTAGGTAAGCTGAAATTTAAAACAAAATCTCTTCTCCCTGTAAGTAAAGAAATAGTTTTATTCTACCTCCTGTATGCTAAACTGACATAACAGCATTTAGAGAAAACTAAAAGCGCTATTACAGGGATAGAAGCAAAGAAAATTATTGTGTCTTTCAAAAAACATAAATACCCATTATCATATCTTTTAAAACTTTTTAAAATGTACATCAGTGTACGTCTTTGCCTTGTCCTTCTGATTTTCCTTGACACCCCTTGCCAGATTTAATTCCAAGTAGGCCTTGGTCTTCCTTATTGTATCCTTGCATACTCTAACAGTGTTTCCTATACTCCTCCCAAGTGGTCAGTCCCTTTTTCCACACTTTTTAAACTTCCTTCTTCCATTTGACTATTTCCAGATAGAGAAAAGATAACTTTTGGAAGGCTATTGGCAGTTGCAAACTTTGGTTTCGAAACATTAATGGAGCCTTAATGAGTAACAAGTATTTTCTTTCAGCAAATACCATAAAAAATCCAACCCTTGCTCATTAGACGAAAACAAAATTGTATGTAAGTAGATATAGGTTGTAATGCTGTCCAGTGGAATAAAGCTTAGGGAAGTTGCAGATGTCTCAGAACAGGAGAATCAGATATCCCAACCTGAGAAGCAGTGATTGAAAAATATACGTCCATATCTTGACGTCTCAAGATTTTCTTCAGAGCTTTAGTAACTCTGTTCCAATATTCTTAAGTATTATATCAGCATAAAACCAAAAAATTAAGCATCTCAACAAAAATAATATCAAGAGTTTTTACTTACTAAGGAAAAAGCTGCTAGAACGACTGATAATAAAAAATGCAATTCTGCCACGTGTAACCACTTTTGCTAATTGAATATATGCTATCTTCAAAATATTCAATTCTCTTGGCAATTGGCATTCTGAAATAGCAGTACTTAAAAGTAAGAGAAATAAGGAGCCAAGTTTCCACAAGTGCAGTACCAGGATCTCCTGCACTCTTCTACAATGAAGACATACAAGTAAGATCATTCTCTTTTCCTAATTTCTTAGGATGAATTGGAGAGGAATGGTGTAAAATCAGGATTTTATCAAGCTACACTTGTCAACATTATACAAATAAACACATCCTAAAATGATAACTTCCATAGCAAATAATATTTATCTCACTTGGCAATGATGCATGATTCCAGTTTTTAGAATGAACGTAGGTATGATTCTGTTTTGTAAAGAAAAAGAAAAAAAAAAAAGTCTATCTGAAAGCATAATCGTTAACAGCACTTATTCTTGGATCTTAGAGTACTTGAGACAAAGGCCTTTTTATGACACCGTCCAAGGACTGGTGAGTATAAGCTAGTTGCTAGAGAGAAAAATTCTGCACCAACTAAAGGTTACAATAGTAATTAGTAACAAGTAAATCTGGCAAAGACATTCTAACACAAGGCATGGTCCTGAGCAGAATAGAGCAGTTGTATAACAACACAAACAGTAGCCATACCATAAGATGAAGGAGTGCCCTTCATCTTCATTGTACTACCTTTATGCAGTTCTGAAATAGCAACATGATTAGAATCACAAAATAATTTAGGTTGGGTAAGATCCTTAATATCAAATCTAACCATAAACTTAACACTGCCAAGTCCACCACTAAGCCATGTCCACACAACTTTTAAATACCTCCAGGGATGATGACTCAACCACTTTCCTGGGCAGCCTGTTCCAATGTTTGACAACCCTTTCAGTGATTAATTTTTTCCTAACATCCAATCTAAACCTCGCAATGGCACTTCACTTCTATGGTGGCTTTTCCCAACTGACCCCTCCTTTCTTTATTATTACACTCTAAGGTTAAAAGAAATATAGATCTTAAGCAAATTTTGCTTTTAAATTTTGGAATTATGAAATACTACACTATTTCAATAACTCTTTCAAGTGTCAGAGGATTGTTTTTAAACTAACTCGAAATTCTTAAAACATGGAAGTGACAGAGCTGAATACTGCACATGATGTTTTGAAAGAACCCAATTACTTTTCTATCCAGCCAAATTAAGTTTAAAAAATAATAAATATATAGAACATTGTGTCAATACGTCACTTATTTATCCAATATCCTAATTATAAACCACATCTCTTGGCACCACACACTGAACCTGTTTTACTGAAATACTGTTTTGTTGAAAGTTGACATAATCCAGGATTCCATAGTCTCTCCTCCCTGCCTTCCATGATGAGTAAAAGACAAATTGCAGCACAGAGCTTGTGAACCTTTTTTTTTGTTTAACTTTTAGTATCAGTACCAATAATAATAATTAATTTGTGTTGTGAACTTCATGAATACACCTCTAGTTGATTTATATAGTCTTTCTGCATGTCTTTCAAAACCCTTCTGTTACCATTTCCAAATGAAGAAAATTCAAACAGAGATTACATAACAGCATTTCTTATGAACACGTTCAAAGTGTGCCGTGTTATGAATTATGAGTAGTATTAATGAATTCCTAATCTACTAAGCATGCAGTCAAAATCCTTAATCATTACTTCTGGGAGAAATGAGGTTAAAATAAGATCTGAGTAAGCAGAGAGGAGGACTGAGGGAAGATTGGGAAAACTGGTGCTGATCAACTTTCCCTGTACACCTGAACTTATTTTGATCTTTGCATTGATCAAGTACTACACACCGAAGTATAGATATTGTAGAAACACATTAAATGAAAAGATTCACAATAAGCTGTTACTACAACTTGCTGAAGATTTAACATGAAAAGCAGAATTGCAAATCACCTCCTTGAAGTTAAAGCACATATTTGAATAGAAAAGTTGTTACATCAATTGTCTTCATGTAATTTAATTTCTATTACATAGGGCCAACCCTAGCAACCAATGTTTTCTGAACCAGAAGAGGGAGAATAAAAATGTAGACACATGAATCTACCTAATTTCTGTAATAAAAGGGATAAGTCCAAATGGAACTTAATTCTGCTATTATACAATTCTAATTTTCACATATATTTCACTTCAGCAGACATGCAGAAACAATAATCATCAAGCTATTTTCTACCATTCTTCACCACCATCATAGCAACAAAAGTTATTGATAACTGTCTGAGGCTATGAAAAGTTTAACATTTATGAATGCAGACTTAGCTCTGGATGCTTGAGCTAAAGAGTTACCTTGTGAAGTCTCATTTGAAAACTTTTGTGCCACTGTTTTGATGGACTATGACTTGCTTCACTGGCAATACAGTGACAATAAATACCAATTCTTCACTGCATAGTTTTTATCTGTCTCTGAAACTTAATCATTTGGTGTAACCAAGTACATCAGCCAGGCATGTCCAAATGGCTTATAATTATACATGGGGATCATACTGGTTAGAGCCAAAAAATGTTCTGTGTTAATGCTTGTATACTAATTTTTTCACCCAGCCTCTAAAATATGTGTTCCCTAATTCACACTTGATTTGGCCCAGTACTGGCATTCTTTTGCCAGTAACATCTCAAGGAACATTTGAAATGATTCTTCTTCATTTCCAGAAACTCACAAACCTGTGACTGGTAACACTGGAAAAGGGGGGGATAAAGAGGGGAGGGAGGGGGCAAGTGAGCACACATCCTATATATGAATGCAGGCAGGTAGGAACAGAAATTACAAACTAACAGTTTTACACAGTAAAACATGAGGGATCCAGGATACTAAAATAATTTAGTGTGCCTCCTGTACAGTATAGAATTTAATCTATACCTTAAATTAAATCTTGAGTTAGGTACAAAATGTCAAAAAATAGATCATGGATGTTTTTCCAAAAACTAAGTTCGATTCTTTAGCAATTTACCAGTAGGATTCAATGAGACTGGTAAAATAAAATAAAATTTAAAAAAAGAGAGAAAAAACAAAAATTTTCATTTTCATATAGCAACAGCAATGGATTTTAAAGGAAAAATGTTCATTAGTAGTGGCTAAAATAATGAAAATTAAAATTAGAAAACCATTAAAAAACCCCATTACTTAGTTCTGTAGCTAAATTAACAGGAAGGCAAAACTCACTTAGCCCTAGTCTCAAGGAATTTCAGATAAACAGTCCCCTGAGTACAGATCATCAGAAAAACCCCACACATCTCAGAGCACTTACTGAGAAGACCTTACTGCAGAAGTCTCCTACTACTTCTGGTGTCAAATAACGTGTGAAAGTCCTTAAAATTTTTCATCCAGTTTCTTTGGGAAACACAGGACATGATCAGCTCAAAACATCGTGAAACAATTTTTATTAATATTAAGACTATTAAATATATACATACACTATTAAAGTATAGGCATTATTGTTCTCTATGTCTTAATGGAATATTAGAAATATTGCTGGGTGTTGCTTTACTAAATATAGACTTTGTGAAAGTTCCTTGCTCTTTGGAAAACAATTGCTCACTCTCCACTGCTCTTTTGCTCAAAACTACATCTTCAGTCTGCCCTGTACTTGAAATCATTAACGTTCCCCTTGCTTGCAATTTAAAAGGGAATTCATATATGCACTTCTGCTATGCTCCTCACTGAATTAATACATATATTTTGTACACTTAACCTCAGCTTCTGTTTTATGATTTCTTTGACATTTCAGAATACTATGGCTTTTTTATTTCCCTGGCATTTTTCCATGGCTTTCTGCAATAATTTATGCTGCACTCTGAAGTCTGGAGTTTCATTTACTCTAAGTTAGGATCTGTTCATACATTTTTCCATAGGAATATCATATACAACCTTTATTAGAGAGTGACTAAGTAGACATGCAAATTAAGTGTCATCTTTAAGTGAGTATAGAGAACAACATTTGGCTGTTAGTTTAAAGTAGTAAAGCTGCAGTTGCTAAGAGTTCTATGGTCACATAGAAGAACATCTCTTTCATCTTTCACCTTGGAGCAAACAAAACACTAAAAGAGGAAGAGCAGATGCATAATATGGCATATTTTAGTGATTACATTGATAAATTCAGACATGCAAGATAAAACCTCACAGAGAGATTCTGGAAGTCTATGAATATATTCAGTTTGCTTGGAGCGAGAAACAGACGTTCATGCAACAAGAGAGACACAGTTAGTTCTTGTTAGGGAGACACCTGCTGCTGCTTATTCAGCTTGGGACAAATGACATTGGAAATAAAAGGTCAGAGCACTTGACGTTGAGGATTAATGAATTAGCAATTAGACTGAAAGGCACAAAGAGCGCAAGTGATATTTTCTGGCATATTATAAATTATCATAACAAATTATCCTATAGACTCCAGGCCAGATTTCACACAGAAATTAAACGCTACTTTAATGAAGAAAATATAGCATGCAAACAATAATAAGAGAATACGAATATTGAAAACACTAAACATACACACCAAAAATATGTGACAGGCACTCAATAGTTAAAGAATTAAGGATTCTTTATGGTGACACAGAATAGCTGGAAGGAGTTGGAATACTATTTTTAAATATTAAATAATGTGAATCAGTAGCTTTGTTTAAAGAGAGGGTTGTGCTGGAAAACTGCCAACATAACTTAAAAAACGTCATTAATAATGATTCAGTACAGAACAGTAACATTTAATCTGCAAGGTAAATAAATGTATACCAAGAAATAAAAATGCACTAAGAACAGATGGCCTTCAAATGGCTAAACAGATAAATCAGGAAAGAGAGAAATTATAAAGAAAACATAAGACAGCTGAAAACACAAGCAGATAAGGATAAGAAAACTGAAGTATAAACAGTAGCATCTTAAACATATAGAGCGAGTACAGCAGAAAAAAAAAAAGGGGGGCTTTTTTTTTTTCTAAGAAGGTAGGTAAAAATAAAATGCCAAGATATTAGAAAATAACATAAACATAATTCAGCAGAAATCAGTAGGCGTTCAGCTTATCATCCGTCTGTATTCACCAGAGTTGCTGGTTCAAGCAACAACTATAACATAACTGTAGACTTGCCAAACCAGTATGTGGTTGTGTTACCCCTCAAAGCACTCTCTCACCAAAGGATCAGAGTTCAAATTTATGTTATACATAGAGAAAGTTTAGCATTATTAAAATTTTCATCATGTGACACCTTAGATTCAGTTGCAGATGCCAGTTTATCATTACTGAAAAAAATGTAACCAACTCACATAGTGTAGCCTAATGGCAATGTAGCCTAAATTTTGTACTTACAGAGGAACTTAGAGTGCTCTATAAGTACTATACATTATGAATTAGATGACAATTTAAGTTCAAATTTTGTTATGCAAATCTGATCACTATGTCCCATGTAAAATCACACAAGGAGAAGAGTAATTTTGATAAAAATTGTGAAAGCTTTATAAATGAACAGGATATTTTGTAATGAAATCTATAATGAGCAAAGCAGACTTGAAAACTTCTAAATGAAAACAGATTTATGGATTCTGTGGATGAAAGCCATTCAGAGACAAGTAAAATATTGTGGCTTCTCCTGAGCTATTTGTCTTCTTCTCAATGATATCCATTCAAACTAAAACCCAACAAGTGCTTTGTGAATGCTCAGGACTTAGTATACGTTATCACACTTTGTATATTGAGCTGAGATTTCCTCAGTGTATTAATGACATAACATTAAAATATTTCCCCAGAATATTTTGTTTATAACAATGAAGATTAACACACCACTAACCACACGCACAGGACAAAGACACACTGATCCTACATGGAATAAGCACACACTTACAAGAAAAACTATGTTATCTGATTAACCTAACCCTTAACACAGGTTATTAAGTAAGTATACACAACTGTATTGTAACATATGTAAATCCTGCTTTCCTCAATATTGAGGTCCCTGAGCATTAGTCTGGACACTGCATGTGCACTGCTTAATCAAAAATCCTTTGTAATTCTATATTTTGTCCGGGTCTTTCCTCCGTCAGCGGTGGATTCCCAAGGAACAATTGTGGGTTTGAGTCCCACCAGAACTCCTGGTACATTAGTGGGCTCAAGTCCCCCTAGAAGGGAAGTGGGTTTGAGTCCCACTGGAATTCCCTTGACATAAACTTGTAAACCTGTTACTTTACCTACTACATTCACATGATCACTCACTCCTTCTATTACTAATAAAGATCTGCATAGCACTTATCTTCGCCACCTTGAACAGCAGTACTTACATTGTCTCTCCTCTTTCTTATGTATTTCCCTTAGCCTGAATACTCCTTGTCATAATAAAAAAATATAACTTTGTGTTTGTGAGTATAATTTATGTTGATGAGTAATGTTATTCATTATGTAAACTGTCCCATCAATAGATACCAGGTTTTTCAAAAAATAAAAAAATAAAAAAATTATTAAATCTAATTTTGAATGTGAAACTTAAATACATGCAAGGTGTTGGGTGGGGTTTTTTAATATTTATCATTAATAGACGTAGTAAAAATGTAAAAATGGCCAAAAAGTAAAAAAGTATGGACAAAAAGTAAAAATGGACAAATCCCATGATATTTGACCTAAAAACCAAGTTGATTAACACATCCTGTGTTAAAACGGCTATACTTACTTGCATAAATAAAGATCAGCAATCAGAAAAAATCTTACTATACTTTACTGAGAGTTGAATTTATCTACTCCTATTTACTGAAAGTAATTTTAAAAAGATAAACACTTAATGAATACTATAATAATCGTGGCACATATATAATTTTGTAAAGATGGATTGTAGCCTCACAATTGCTTCAAGCAATACTTAAGTGTAAGCTAACATCAAAAGGCAGATGCCTGGGCTCTTATTCCAGCCCTGTTTCCGAATTGGAATAGAGCTTGTGACATGCTCTAAAGTATTCCCATACCTCTAATTGCTGTTCCATTAATGAAAGATTTTCCCACAGGTCTTCAATTTGCCTGCACTACGTGGGCGTACTGGACAAGGAATCTCAACTGGCACCAGAAATTTATGTGTGGGCTACTGGCTTAATCCGTAGCAGTTTAAACTGCCATCACAGCCAGTGAAGGTCTAATCTATACAGATAACAGAGACTAAAGAAAAATTCAGTTGACCAAGTTCTAGAAAAGTGGTTTGTGCTCACTTACTGCATAAGAAATGCCTCAACATTAAATTGATGTCATGAAGCCTGATGCAAGATATCAAGTAGGTTCTAAAAATGTATCCTAAAAAGGAGTTTATATCACAATTCTCTGTCTTCTTTGAAAACACCTGAAAAATTACCTTTCACATCTATTACATATGAGCTACTCTTGTTTCATTAAAACTACCACACTGTTTACGCTCTGAAATTCCATGCTTTTCACAGGTAATTAACATTCAAAGAAAAAAAAAAAAAAAAAAAAAAGAGGTTTATCTCAACAAAGTTTGACATGCACAGAAGACAGTCATCAACATTGTATCTAATTAATATGTAATAGACGCAAATCCAAAAAACCACTTCCATGAATGAAGAAAATCTGCCCAGGATTACTAGGGCTTTAGAATATATTACTTATAGGAAACAGCAACATAGCTTTTTTTAAAGGAAGATATAATAGGGTTATTTCTTTTCTTAGTATTGATAATCAATTGCAAATTTCAATATGCAACTTATTTATAAAAACAAAAAAGATCTCCTTTTTTAATCTGGTTCACATATTGTACCTAGGTTTTCTATATGTAGCATATTTAAAGTCCTTCAAAACCAAGAAATATTAAAAAAACTCAAGAACTTATAATAAAGAAAGCTTTGCCACCTCAAGATTGCAAAAACACTTTTTTTGTAAAGCTAAGCTTTAAGAACTCAACTCTAAAGTGTTTCGAAGGAATGCAAATAGATATCTTTTTGAAAAACAGAAAACAAAGTAAATCAAGCAGTGCTCTGAGTTTCTGTGGGGTTGGGGGTTTTGTTTGTTTGGGGAGTTTTTTTACACAAGTAAATATATGCTGTGCCTTCACAAAATATGCACACTTATTTTGCAGATGCTGGTGGAGAGATATCTTATTCTGATGTAGATTCTTTTTCAGACAACAAAAGCATTAACAATAAACACTTTTTTTTCCTCACGCTTGACATGTATTTAAACACACTGAGTAGTATCGGTTCTACGAAGCTTAAAAATAATATCACAAGTATCGAGAACAAAGAGAGAATAGCATCAAAATCAAATTAATATTTTCTTCCTCTAACAAAAATCTTTTGCTTGTTTACTCAGAGAAAACATAAAATATGTATATCATTGCCCGGTGTCTCACTGTTGACATGATATAGTAGCAGAGGAAGAATTATTCCCAAAACAGGTGGTAAAGAACTTGTCCCCCTGAATTCTTTTATTTTATTGAATTCAAAAAGTTCCATGATAGCAACAAGTCTGCCCATGTATTCAACATGAAAATCACTCCAAGTTGACTGGGGGTCAACATATGACCCTAAACTCAACATCTAATCCCAAAGTTTATTTTATCTATAGAGTACCAAAAACAGAACAAAAAAAATTCAAAGATAAATTCACTTGTCATTAATTGATTGAAAGAAAGCTGCCGAAAGAATTTCTAAATAAAAGTGGGTTTGCAAACAGTTACAGTCAGCAAATGCTTTTAACTAGGAAACATCAACAAAAAAAAAGATCTATTTAGGATTCATTTCAGAGTCAAAACCTCTGTTGAAATGTGAACAATTGTCAATAACGGCTTCTGTAGAACACATCAAAAAAACATCAAGGAGTTTTAATGATGCTCCCATAATTCAAACAGGAATAGTGATACGGAAATAAAGCACTTAGAATAGCACCAATGCAGCACATTAAGAGAAAAGCACGCATATAAAATGTTAGGTCAAACCAGTGAGGAACATGGAGCTCAAGAAATGGGATTCAGTAACAGGGCTGCTGCTGCAGCCAAACATAAAAAAATGAAGGTCTGGCCTGACAGCTATTTTACTGCATGGGCAAGAAAAGAGAGGAAAAAAAAAAAAAAGAAAAAAAAAAAAGTTGATTTTTCAAGATTTATAGAAGATATGACAAAATGTGAACACAGGCTCTATAAAAAGGAAAATAAAGAGGAAGGCATCTAAAAAGACTCCCTATGGCCTTGAACTTTTATGAGAATGTTAGTGTTAGGAACAGCGACAAAAATGAAGGAATAAAAAAGACAGGTAAAAAATAATGAGGTAAGTTTTGGTGATATTCAACTGAATTTGACAGTAAGATAGCCCAGATGAACATTAAGATAAGTCTGAGATGTAGGTTTAGATAGAGAAAGATAGGTCGGGGAAAATAAGTGGATTTTTGCAGAAATACAACTTAGAATCTGCATTATTTCTGCATTATGTTCCTGGCTATTTTTATTTTCTGATATATCCTTATGTGATCATGTGGTTAATCTAAACTATGAATAAATGGAAAAAGTGTCAAAGAAGGAGAAATAACCATTTCTGGATTTAAATTGACAATTTTATAATTTTAGAATGCTCTAAATGTAAGGACTGAATAGTTTGAAACCTTTGTTGCAAATCTTAAGTAAGACCTTACAATACTAATTCACTATTTTTCTGCCAGCACCACTTTAAATTCTCATCATTAGCTCATTCAAATGTTGTCATATATGGAGACATTCTCTGGAGAATCTTCTCTTTTTGAATCTCCACTTGTCTCATATTTTAAGCCTTTTTCTTTTCCTTAATGCTTACTCAGTTGATATTTCTGTTTAAACTATAAAATCTGTCATATTTTTAAAGAAATATGAAATGAATGACTGTTCACAGTCACAAATACGGGCCACACAGGAAGAGAAACAAACCACTGTGCCAAAGTTCTAAATTTTCTGAATTCAGGTAAGTAAGGCAAAGCATGTTTCTAAAGTCACTGCTTGTAGTTCTGCCTCTGGTTTACTAATCAAGTCATCCTGTGAAACATTCTTATTGTCTGAACCTGGTAATGATGACTAGCATAGCAGTCCTTCACAAAAATCCAGGGAGTCTTGCAAAAAGTAACTAAGTCACTGAGAAAAACAGAAAGGAGAAGGTGATGTAGTATCTTATTTAATAAAAAAAATAAATAAAATAAACAAAAAAAAGTTCAATTAATATGTTACAATTCAGTGATACTCTGTGGAGAACTACTTTGAAAACTGACTAATAGTAATGTTCAATAGGTAGTAGTATTTAGGAGAATCATTTGGGAAAAAAAAACTTTGAAAATGTCAACATCAGATCTGTATTTTCGTTAATGCAGTGAGGCAGCCATAAAGCAGATACAGTGTTATAAGGAACACTGACAGATCACAGGTTTTATTATCCAGTACATATAATGTTGGTGAAAAAGACAGGATGTTCTATCTTTCTTTCTTCTCCCTTCTACTGTCAAATTTTCTGAGATTTTGATTAATGAAAGAGGCATGGTGAAACTGTCTTGCATTTTATTGAAAATGAAAGTTAGGAGGAAGGCTGTACCTATCCTTGAAGAGAAGAATAAAGAGAAGCTCCTTAGCCTTTCGTAGGGAAGATACATACAGCAAGACTTGTTGTATGTATAAAGAGTCCAGCTGTGATGAAACTGCATTTGAAAAAGGGAGGAAGAGAAGAGAAAAAGATAGAAGAAACTTAAATTCCTGTACTCTTACAGATTTTTCTTTGTCTTCAAAAAGGAAGAAACCAAAAATCTATATAGTTGTTTATTGGAAGCTTTCTTTCTCTCCTACACAACAATAAAAAGAGCTTGGCTCTAGTCCTTCAAGAAAATAAGGACCTCAAATCAGGAAAAAAAAAAAATAAGAAAAATAACAAGTTATTGGAAGAAGATATCTCCAGAAACATTTTAAACTGATTATATTAACATCTGAAACAATTCTGTTTTAGAAAATTTTATTCATAGAATAAAAGGCCACCACTATTTTTATAAATGTAAGCATTTTGTATGTAAGCATGTATTTATATATTTTGAAAAATTCAAAAGATACCAAAGTCAAACACAAAGTTATGCCTAAAGATAATTCAAATTAAGCCATGATTTTTAATTACTCGACAGCATAAATTTTAACTTTGTCCAAGCTGAAAATCCTACTCTTCTCAGATATGAAGAAGAGTTCCCATTTAATTATCACATACAATAAAAGAACAGTCATGATCTAAAAATTGGACCTTTTCTATAATTACTTATGAATCATAAAATATCTGCAAGCTTTAAAGTCTATTTGTAATGCATGAGCTTTGTGTTGTAGAAGAATCATTCAAGCAAAAAAACCACAAAAACCAAAAAAGTTATTTTTAATGGAATATAATAATAACAAATCATTTCCCAGTGGATTTTTCATTTTCACCTATATATCTTGGAAATTATAAAATAGTAATTTTTGCCTGCTTTAGAATCCAACAATAAGAATATTTTGACATAATTTGGGAGCTGTAAAGTAGAATGTCTAACAAAAAAAAAAGCAAAATTAGGTATTTTTATTCTCTCAGTACCTAATAGCTATAGGGAACATTTACTACGAGGGTGGTGGAACACTGGAACAGGTTGCCCAGGGAGGTGGTTGAGGCCCCTTCCCTGGAGATACTCAAGGTGAGGCTCAATGAGGCCCTGGGCAACCTGGTCTAGTTGGGGGTGTCCCTGCGACTGCGGGGAGGTCGGACTAGATGACCTTTGGAGGTCCCTTCTGGCCTGGATGATTCTATGATAATATAATTTACACATTAACACTATATATTTCATACAATATAATACAGTGCCATAACTTTTCACACCACAGAGTAACCTGAAATCTCCAGAATTTATAATTCAGTTCAAAATCAATTCAGTAAATCAATTCTTGAATGAAGTTCTCAAATGAAAGGGAGCCAGTCAGTATGAAAAATACTTCTTCATGAAGAATGCACCCATGAAGGACTGAGACACCTAGATTTTATCTTCCTGTACCTCAAATACCTAACACCTTTATCTTGAATTAACCAGAGAGGAGAGTTAAATATTGAATGAAAAATTATGGCAAAGAAATCAGACTTCTTTAGTGGAGAAATTTGATTTCAAATGTTTTCGTAAGGAAATTTAATCTATATTTGCTGTCCTAGTGAATATTTCTCTTCCATTTTCAACTATGGAGACTACCATCTTTTCCAACAAGAATTATTGAGTTGTCAAAGAGAAGGAATCACTGAACTGATTTTTCACTTTCAGTATTTATCATCTATTCAAAAGTAATTGTTTGGAGACCAGTATCAGAATCATGCCATACGTAAGCACTCAGTACAAAAGTCAAAGAAAGAAGAAATGCAAGTAAACTATGGGAAAGGAGATCAAAGCCACTCAAAAGCGTGGTATAAAGGCTTCAGTCTTTGCTCACAGTGTGGACTTTCAAGCCTGAGACTGACATGATTGAGTTAAGAACAGATAGCAATGTTTTCATTTCACTTACATTTTTGAGTCCAAGCAATTACATAAAGAGATTTAGCACAGATATAAACAGTTTATTTAAAAATTTAGACTCTATGTGGTACTTCTTAGCTTTATATAAACTGTGTGCCTTTCTTCCTGCATACATTCTTGAATTACAAATGCTACAAACTACTCCTGTAAATATATTCACTATAGTACTATTTCCTTCTGAACTTAAGTGACAGTTAAAATATAACAAGCAGATAAAAAATAAAATACATTTTAAAATATTGATGACAGTACTATGACAACTTTCAGAATCATAGAATTGCCTAGGTTGGAAGGGACCTTTCAGATCATCAAGTCCAACCATCAACCCAACACTAACCAAAACCATCACTAAACCATATATCTAAGCACCGTGCCTACTCATCTTTTAAATACTTCCAGGGATGGTGAAAACCACTTCGCTGGGCAGCCCATTCCAATGCCTGACAACCATTTCAGTGTAAAAAAATTTCCCAAAACCCAATCTAAACCTCCCCTGGTGCAACTTGAGACCTGTCACTTGTTACTCGGGAGAAGAGACAGACTCCCAGCTCTCGACAACCTCCTTTCAGGGAATTGTAGAGAGCAATAAGGTCTCCCCTCAGCCTCCTTTACTCCAGACTAAACAACCCCAGCTCTCTCATCTGCTCCTCATAAGACTTGTTCTCCAGAACCTTCACCAGCTTGCCCTTCTCTGCACACACTCCAACACCTCAGTGTCTTGTTTGTGGTGAAGGGTTCAAAACTGGAGAAAAAAGAACTCTGTCTTTATTCTGTAGTCTATTTTAATTAGAAGCTCAGGTTGAAAATGTAGAGAGATTCAGTACAGTTTCAAAAAAAAAATAATAGTAATTTGCTTTATTACATTACTTTATACAAAACAAAATCTTTTTGACAATTTAAAAGATATTCTCCAAGACCAAAAAGTTAAGCTAATGGCCGAAGTGAAGTACTAACCATATGGAAACATCAGAAGTGATAACTGGCTATCTGGAATTCTTGTACATCCTTTCTGAGGTCTAAAGTGGTGCTTGCTAATAAAAAAAGGGCACAGATGCATATATAAATTGCATGTATTCAAACAGATTAAAAAATGAGAATAGATAAAACCAGAAAAAAATTTAAAGGAAAATTTTAACAATTGAGAGACTAGAAAAAGTCATGATCCAGGTTTAAAAGGTAGATTCTTCCATGCATCTTCCATGATGCACTAAGAATAGTATCTAAACACTTTCGCCTCCTAAGTAAACATAATTTCAAAAGTCAAAGTAATTTTAATCTAAGTTTGGGTATACACTATTTATGGGGAAAAGAAACACATGTTCTGCTGCATTTTATCAAGATAAAATTATTGGGAAAGCTCCTGTTCCACATATTTCCTGCTACAGTTTCTTCAAATACATTTTATTTCAAGATTATGTTAGTGGAAAGCTTAGGAGGCTGCACTAGTGCTTCTTCAAGAAAGCTTTAGGACTGAATATTAAAGTTATACCAAAATGTGGTTTTAGTTTGCTTCTGAATAATTGTATAAGAAATAATTCCACAATACTACCCCAGTCATAGAAAATTAGTTCCAGATGATGATACTACCTAACAACTGTCAAATCAAATAGCTATGCAGGCCTATAAATTTATACAGGTGTGAAAATATGCATGTATAGAGATGGACAGAGAGTCTAGCTAAGTATCTGCTTGCTTTCTATGTATCTGTACTAGGTGTAATACATGCACACATCTAAAGATAATATATATATAATACTCCCATGCATTCTTCTTAGAAGTGTGAAACTACGCATAATCAACATCTGTTGCAGCAGCAATACCAGATTATTATTTACTATAAAAACACAATGATAACAATCCTTCTAGTAAATATGAATATTTTGATTAGCACATGTTCTGCCCATATGCTGAAATCTTAAAGCAAATTGAACCAAGACTTATAAATATTTTTCTTCCAGTTACTGCTGTGGTTCCTGCCACCACTAGATTTCANAACAGGGGAGAATCAACCCCGCCCCTGCTGGAAACCAGGACACACTTGAATTAGCTACAAAATAGTCTCCCCTTCTTCCTTTTTCAAATGAGTGATGTTCAGGATATGTTCTATCTCGCACTTTGATCAAATGTCTCCTTATCAAGCAATTCACCCAAACAACTGCAAAAAGGAACAATGACATAATTTTCAAATTGACTAAAATGTTTTTAAGAGACTGAATTCAACTAGCATGACAGACTAGCATGCTTTGAAGGAGACAAAATAATGCCTGCCTTATTTGCAAGTAATTGTAATGGTATCTGTTTTGACACACACTGCATTACTTTGCAGCTTCAGTATATGTTGATATTTTTGTCTTACTGTGTTCACTTTATTGTGAATGTTTCAAGAAAGATGTTCTTCTTCTTTGTGTATATCTAATAATTTATATATTTACAATACATAAGTGGAAATTTCTCTAAGATTCGCTATCAGAAGAGGAGACCTGGATTCTTTTTGACTAATTAAGACATGTTTTGACAAAAAAAAAAACCAAAACAGGTATTTTGGTTCTCAGAAATAAATTCTGAATACTATCTCTATTCCATATATTGACTTAGGCATATGCCACAGAAGAGCTACACCAGTTTGCCAGAAACACTGCCTATAGGTAAAACAGATTCAGAATAGTCTTCATTTAACAGAAAAACACTGCATTATAGAAACCATTAATGTGAAACTACTTGCATTACTTCTTTAAACATCTGAATTTTCCAAAATAGTGCTATTCAAATGGCATTATCATAAAAGCTTTACAATTTGTATATAGAGAATTGAAATCTGAACCAATAGTAGAAAGCTTCCAAAAGTTAACTTACATGATCAATTAGTTCACGAACCATTCCATTCCACTGTCCACTGGCATCTTCCTGGGCTCCATATTTTCCATCCTCCACCAGTCTAATCTCATAGGAAAATCCAAGGATAGTAGACAGCTCCCTGAGGAGGTCAATGCAATAACCTTCAAATCGATCATTTCCATACAAAGGTTTGTCAGATTTCTTGAACATAACATATGGCTCTTCCTGCAAAAATTAAAGACAGAATGGATAATGAGTGGCCCCACAATTTTTCTCCTTTTTAATCTAAAGTAACACACTCGTGACACCCCTGTCTGTACAAAGGAATAAAAGAAGTAGAATCCTTTTAGCTTTTGATTATGTCTGTCTAAAGTTTTTATTTATCTTCAAACTGAAGTTGGTCAGAAAAAGTCTTTTCTCATTTTTATTTGAAAAAAGTGACCCTGTAAGGACCATAGACAAATCTTCAAGGAATTCATATAAACACCAAGTTTAAATGTACCCCTTAACAACTTACTTTAACTTCAAAAACATTGTTCAGATGGACAATGTAAGCCCCTTAGCATGCAGAAATAATGTGCTTCAGCAATTACAAAAAAAAATTCATTCAAACCCCAAATATCAACCAAATGCTGCAAGTATTGGGTTTTACACTTATCTTTACACAAGTATTATTTTAACTGTTTTCTCAACGCTTCGTTAAATAAAGTACAGAAAACCCACAGGGGGAAGAAAAAGTCATCAAAATCACCTACTGTTCTGTTTCCCTGAGTTATAAACTGCCATTTACAAGACTGAAGCAAACCCAGAAGAAGGTCAACTTAAAAAGCAAATTCTATGATATACATTCCATGCAAATGGAATTTATTTTCTTTAAACGTCTTCTTGGATTTAAACTACAGTGTAACTTTTTTGCATAAAGTGATATGCAAACAGAACACCAAAAAAATTAAAGTGATTGGCAGAATATTCATAATTATGGAAAGAAACAGCATTTAGAAAAAGAGAGGAATTTTATATCTGTTTCTCAATATAGGATAAATGCCCTCAAATACAAAGTTGAAATAAATAAGACAAAAAACAAGTGGCAGAGTTTTTCATTGCAATATGACACCACTATTAAAATTGTATTTGATTGGTTAGATACACAATTAAGTCTTTGTTCATGTTTAGACAGGCTTTCTTTCATTTTTTACAGTAATAAAAAAATAAGCAACAAGTGAGGTAAGAGAAATGGTACTAGATGCAATTACTGCGTCAAATAGAAGTCTCAAAGAATAATCATATAAAGTCTCCAGAGTATCTTAACAAAATTCATACGGCCCTAAATCTCCACATCAGCACTCAGCAGGGTTAAAGGCATTTCATTCTACAGGCATCTGACAGCTTTAATAAGGATTTGTCAGCATTCCTGATGGAAACATCTATCTTGAGGTGTCCCATGGTTTATGCATTAGAATTGCATAAAACTAGACCTTCAGCATATAAGAATTTTACCCAAAATGCATAGGAAAAAGGAAAGAGATCTCTTGCTCTTAAAAGAAGCATTTTCAGGATGTTTCAGGATGTTCATTCCTCTGTTGCCTCTTACATTTATTTTTTTCTAAATAAAGCAAACTACTGGATCAAGACACTTCTGAGATTCTATTTTTATATACTTCTATTGAAATTATTAAAGTTATGGCTATATTTTTTAAAAAGCACACCACAGATCTTCATAAAATTAACATGGAATGTAACATGAAATAAACTGTCCAGAGAAACTATTTGGATTGTTTGACAGAAAGTTTTCAAATAGATAGACAAATTACTACTGAACTACTGAAATTACTTCAGAACTACTGAATAATTCTTGAGAAGCAGGAACAGTGACAGAACAGAAACCATGTATAAAAACCAGTTGTTAATAAACTCAGATAACTGTGAGGAAAACAGTTTTCAGGTGAAATGAGAACTCCTTAAAGAGAACACTCTACTGACCAAGCAGAAGCTATGCTAAGATGAAATAGAAAGAAATTGTGGAAAAAGGTTCAAACATTAATTCTTCGATGAACCGAAACTCAGAAATGGATGTAGGGAAGTTAAATGTAACTCATAATGTGAAGGGCAAACAGAAAAGCAAACAAACATACATACAGGGACATTTACACAGGGACAAATGCATAAATACCAAAGCAAAATAATACAGTGCAATTAGCAATCAATATCAAGCATTTTAAAAATTTACATTCCAGAAACAAGGATAAAAGGAAATCTAGGAAATTCTAGGAACTAGTTCATCTATTGCCCAGCAGGAAGAGAAAACCATGAAATTACATTATAAAGGCAATCAAAGCATTTGATGATTTTCCTGTGTGCCTGTCTTTTCTGAAAAAGCTAATGCTGATTAGATAAAATATAAAATTTACACAAGAAGCATATGTAAAAGAGTTTAGACTAAGTAGGAAAAGATAATCTCAGTGAGTCTCGAAAATAATTAAAGTTCAAGAAGTTTGGAGAAGATGAATTCACAGAACAGGTTTTAGAAATTTCAGATCTACCAGGAATTACCTTTAAAAATTCATGGAGTCTTCAAAGAGACTGTAAAAGTCTTATCTTTAAACTTTTTCCCAATCCAAAAAACTTCACAAACTGGAGAAAGGTGGGCTAAGAAACTGTAGACTGATTAATGCAATTTTAGGAAAAACAGGGATTTCTATCATAACCAAATAATAAAACTATTTCAATTGTGGGAATCTAAATCTAAGAGAATATGAAGAAAATTCATCATGTCATGTTGTGCACAAAGTCACCCTGTTCTCCCTAAAAATATGAAGAAAATTCAACTGTCCAGAAATGTGCACTTCATTGAAAGAGATTTACTATGAATTTGGAAAGTTTTAATGTTATATTCTTCTAGAGAGTATAATTAAATATATAGTTATATATAGTTAAATATCTTGAAGAGAAAATATGCTAATCGGATGTGTATTCACTCTACAATGGGACAGGATCAGAATTCAAAAAGGTAGTTAAATATCTTGAAGAGAAAATATGCTAATTGGATGTGTATTCACTCTACAATGGGATAGGATCAGAATTCAAAAAGGTAAGTTTCAGAAAATAGCACAGTAATTTTTCAAAAACGGTATTCAAAAGGAATTAATTAATATTTCCACACTTCAGAAGAATAATAAATTGCAGAAATTCAGGAGGAAAGGAGCTTATTAGACACCAAGTCTATAAAATCTAGTTATATATATTATAGGAAATCATGTTCTAGACTCAACAATACCATATCATTAACTGAGAAAAACCACCTTGACCTATTTGGATTTGCTGCAAGCAGAATTTGGGTCTTGAGGACCTACAGTGGTCCCTTCCCATTAAAATTCCTCTATCATTTTATATTTTTGACACTATTAAATCTTCAGTTGCTGTATTCAATCCAGTTTTGAATACTGCAGTTCAGCAGAAACATGAACCAAGGTCTACGTAATAGAATGAGGAAAGACTGAAAGAATACAGGCTGTTTCACTTAAGCAAGAACAGATTGAGAGGGAAGTATTGAAAGTCTTCAGTACATACAAAGGTGTTGCAAAAAGGAAACAAAAAAGTTCTTTTCAGTAGAGGGGACAGGAATTAATGACCTTAAATACTGGCAAAAGGAAATAAAGGTTAGAAATTAGGAGACAGTTTAAAATGGTAACTATACTTCAGTGTCACAGTAAATTGTCTAAAGATTTGGACTGTTTTCCTAGAAGAAAAAGCAAAGCTAAATCACCTCTTGTTTAAAAGAGAGACCAAGAAAACAGCTACCTGTGGAAACTGATTCTGATGTGAAAAGAACATTCACCACCTAGGAATTGAAAAATGGTCCATTTCAGCTGTGAGATTCTGTGGGTTTGGAGTTTTCCAAAATGTCTGGAACTTCTTTATCAACAGTAGTTAATTCAAATATGTTTTCACACATTAAATTAGGATTAAATACTCAATAATATTGTTTGGCTACACTGTAAAACCTAAACTTTATTTCTGAATGTGTAAAAAATCCTGTTTCAAATTTAAAAAAAAAAAAAAAATCAACAACAACAACAAAAAAAACCACCCAGACTTGTGCTTTGCAAATAAAACATTTTATATAAGCCTCTGTAGGAATTATGAAATTGCTATGTACCTTGGAATTCTCATGTACACAGATCCTAGATATATGCTGAGCTGTTCAGATACTTACAGATTCAGATGTTCTCCAACCTCTCTAGAATCTTGTCAAGATTCTTGACAACAGTTTTTTGTCTATTCCATGCAATCCTGAATTATGTGGGCCAGAATTAAAATATGTGTAATATCAGAGAGGCAGTATAATTGCCAATTCATGCTTTTATGTCTCCTTTACTTAGTAAGGACAGCAGGATTCACTGAGCCATCCAGCTCATCCATACATTCTTGTATATTTTCCTGTAAGATCATTACAGTAATCCTCAACCGCTTTATCTGTCCTACTAATGCTTTTTGACACTGTTAAAAAAAAATAAAAAATCATGCAACGTTTTCTGGAATTCCTAGCTCCAAATCTGTATGCTTATTATTATTTATTAGCTGGCTCCTTCAAGCTCATCACAGGCATTTATTTGATGACCACAGAACAAGAATGTATTACCTATGTGACTAGAATACTTTTTTTAAAACATCAGTGTATGTTACCATAAGCATATTTTTAGAGGCTCTGTAAGAAAAAAAACCAACCTGCACATGGGGATCACTCAACCATATATACCATCCCACTGAAGCTGTTCATTGCTGCTAACACAAGAAGAGCCATCTTTAATCTGTGTATTAGACCGCCACAAAAAAGACCGCTTGAGTGCCAGAGCAGAAATTATAGGGTATGCAGAATTCATATTCTGTAGTTCTGATATAGAATCACAGAATCATAGAATGGTTAGAGTTGGAAGGGACCTTAAAGATCATCAAGTTCCAACCATGTAAGTACCATGTAAATAACATTAAAGGGAATTATATCTTTAAAGCAGTGTACGTTCTTTTACTGTCTTTTTGCAACTTGGCTGTAGTTGGAATGTAGTAAGTTGCAGTAAGATGTTTGCTTTTCAAGTCCAAAAGATTTCACGATTAGTTGTGGAACGGTGGTCCTGATTGTCAATGATTGTGGGACCTCATTTTTTTTCTTGCCCTGGGAGATATTATTAGAGTGCAAATTGGATCTTGCAAAGGAAAGCTGCCTTGTAAAAACCACCATGGCAAAGGAAGTAAAAAAATAACATATTCATCAACAACCGTTCAGCCTAAAACATAAGAAAATCCAACACACTTGCAAAGATATTTCTGAAGAGTAAATATATATATTTTTTTTTATTTATTTTGGAGCAATTTTTATCTAAAAAATTCTATATGAAGCAAGTATATAGAAGGATGGAATCTTTCCTTTCTAGAAATGTTACTCTGTATTTCAGTAGTCTCTAAATTCAGATAAATGTAACTCTGTGAACTCTGCAGAACTCTCAAAGATTTATGAGGACCACAAGGGCATAGGGTTTTATTCCCAGGGCTCATTCTAGTCTAGTGAAAGAAGGTAAAGGAAAGACAGTCAATTCTACTGACTGAAGAAGTCATATAATACAAAGAGATGTTGTTTCATGAAATGCAGATTTCTATCTAGTTAAAAAGACGTCTAATTTATGTGGCTTTTATCTCAGCACGAGGAAAATCCATGACCTGCAAAAGCAGTTAACTAGTATCTAGTTGACTAGAAAGACTTAAGTAGTTCAGTATACAACATTACGAGAAAAAACTGAGTGAGATCTAGAGAGTATGCAAGGTAGAAATTTTTATTTAAAACTTGCTAATGATAGTTGCCAGGATGAAAAATATTGAGACTAATTAATATCATAATGATAAGCCTAGCAGGAAAGTTTCTCAGTAGTATTAAAATTAAGTATATAAAGTAATATATAAATTTAAGTATTCTCAGAATACTTAAATTTATTGTTTCAACCATTGAGAAAAAATAAAGGTAGCTAAAATGCTTATAGTTCTTGTCCATGCGTTATAAATTAATTGACTAACTCTTGGTCAATGTTGTAAAGGATAAATGAAAGGATGAGAGACCATTTATGCTTGTTACTAAATGGTACCATACATGCCTGTTTAACAGAAAGCAAAATCAGACTGTTATAACAGGCACCAATCTGATTGGAATATATAGCAGACTGACAGAGGCAATGCTAAACTACCTAAAATAAATAAATAAATAAATAAATAAATATTGAAATATAAATACCTAACTCAAAGATACTGAAATATTTTTTCATATCAGATGCAAGTGACTTACAGAATTACAATTAATTTAAATAAAATTGTTGTAACTTCATGACTTATTTTACAAACTGACAGAAGGTCAAGCCTGCTTGAAGGGAACATGTGCAAAATAATGAATAATTTGATAATAAACATAGAAAGGAGTCAAAGAAAGTTCTCACAATACATAAGACAGTTATAGAATTATTTTCTACTTATTTAAGCAATGCTTGACTGCAAAACCCAGGCCTCTTGAATTAGTAACAAACAACATTTTGTAGTGAAATTTACACACATTTACAGTCATTAAAAATGAGCTGGCCAAAATTTAGCACTAATAAAGTCATCCCTTCCGAAGAGCAAAGTGTTAAAACCTTTCTAGGTATCTACTTAGTATGTATTTGTGATTCTTTTCAGTATATATTTTTTTAAAAAACAATTACCTGTTTTCTTACTTTGAATTGTAAGAAAAAGTTTCTTTTTTTTTTTTCTGATAACACAAATATTGGGTGAACAGAAAGTAACAAGGAGGAAATATCATGCAGATAAAGATTTTGGTAAGGTGGACTCAAGAAAACAGTGTATATTTTAACATCTTATAGGAAAGTTTTGAGAATTAATAATGAAAAATATAGCAAAAAATTTATCCTGAGAACCCCTGTTAACAAGTTAGGTCAGCTTGCTACAAAACTGTAAGATCCAGGTATCCATTTAATGTGTCATAAGACTAAAATATCTTCAATGAAAACTGACAGACACCTCCTCCCCACACCAGATAATTACTGAAAGTGAAAAAGATAATCGAGTAATTGCAAGTAAACATATTTCTGAGAAAATTTACTGCAAAGTAAACTAACTACTGTAAATAACTATGGGGTTACAAGGAAAAGTAAAGTAACAGGTAGATTAAAAATTGTATCTGTAAATAAAAGATAAATCCTTGAAAAATATTTACTGAGTAGCATAAAAAGAATTACAGAAGTTCATTCAAGAAGGGTATGACCCTCAAGTGACAGGTGACTGCTGTTTTCATACAAACTTTCTGTTTACATATGCTGTTGATGAATAAAGACATTTTTCCTTATTGATAAGGTGATGTCCTCCCAGCTGCACTGTGAACTTTAATCACAATGGTTCTTTCCAGTGACAGTGAAGTTAAAATAATCTGAAGACAGCAGTCATTTGTCATACACTATCATCAAGAGGGGGCAGCACCCTTCTGGATGCAAAAAAGAGCATTACATCAAGAAGTAGAAAGATAAATCCTTTATTTGATATAGTTTTCTGAAGTCCAAAAATCCAATAAGATAAAAATTGGACAGATATCGAAAAGAAAGGAGAAGGCATCAAGTTTCAATTGTATTGTATTAAAGGCCAGATTAAGTGATCAAAATGTCTTCTCCTGACTTTTTGTGCTAAGCCTCCATTAATGTAAACAATTGGATTCTTATAATAACCCTCTAAGTTGCATCATTTCATTTTGTGCCAAGGGAGGTTTAGATTGGATATTAGGAAACATTTTTATGCTGAAGGGGTTATAAAATATTGGAACCAGCTGCCCAGGGAAGCAGTTGAGACACCATCCCTAGAGGTATTTAAAAGACGGATAGACATAATGCTTAGAGATATGATTTAGTGATGTTTTTTGTCAGTGTTACGTTGACAGTTGGACTTGATGATCTGAAAGGTCCCTTCCAACTTGGAAAATTCTATGATTCTACAATAAAAAGCAGGTTTACTATCTCCAAAGACATTTTCATTAGGGATGTCAAATATAACAGCTTTTCCAGTACATTTTTTCATGTATCCTATTTGCAACATTTATTCATTTTTTTAATGCTTAAGTTGCATCACAAACATAAAGCTTCCCAACACAAGAAAAGATTATTATCTTATGTTTCTACATGTTGAATTAATACTGTAGCTTTTCAGATTTGTTTTAGTGTTTAAAATGTATAACTAACACTTGAAGGAAAAAACACTTATTCTATTCAAATGTGGGCATGGAAAAAAATTTACTGACAGAATTTGTTATATTTGGTTGTCTTGATCTGTATGTTTTCTTTTTTACATTTGGACAAGAAATACTTGAATTATCCCTGTGAGTTCAGGGATATACTTGAACTACAAAGATATTACTAGAAATGACAAATAATAAATTCTACATTTCAAATTAATCCAATTTTAACTTTTATGGATGCTTATCAAACATACTGATTGTTCATTAATACTTTTAACATAGACACATGTATTTTTATAGAATATAGAACTTTTGTGTTTTGTGCATTGAAAAAAGCAAAACAAAAACAAAATTAAAAAAAAAAGAAAAAAGAAACTCTGATGATGAAGAGGAAAACCATCTTCAAAATCTGCCACTGTTATAACAGACAATTTTAATCATTAGCTTCTGTTCACCAGGGATACTGGAGTTAAAAGGCTGTCGGATCTAATTAACATTTATGTCAGATGTAACAAATACACAATAGGGTTTCACAGTTTGCAGTCAAAATTCAAGTGGGAGAGGTGAAGCAATACACTAGTTACAATCAATTAAAAAAATGTAAAATATTAGACATCTCACTAGTCATTTGAGCCAGGATATTCTAATAGAAGAAACTTACTGCCAGATACAAGAAAGCACCAAAGTCATCTTCCTTCACTATAGTAGCTATAATAGAAATTAATTATGAATAACCTTAAGATATTTCCTGAAAGATTGCCCAGTATGACTTTTTGGGTCATGAAACATATTTGACAAATCACAGCCTAAAAGCCATAAGCCACAGTTCATTTCTGCAGTTTCACTCCTCATTTTTTCAGGCTCCTAAAAAAAGACTTTTGATTATTACCCCACAGTTTACTCTTAACTTTGGCCAGACTTTAAATTAATTCAGCTCCATCCCAAGAATGTGAACTAGGTTTCCATTACAGTAAAGCAAAATGGATATGAGTGGATGCCTATTTCAAGCAAAACCCCTTCACTCAATAAACCACAGAATGTGAAATCATTAAACTGTTGCAACTCTGTGGACTGTGCTAACCTATTTTTCAACTGAACTGAATCATACTGTCTTCATGATACATGAATAAAATCAATGACTTTGTTATGTCTTACTATAATGGAAAGCAAAACATTATTTTCTTATGATTTATCTTAAATTTTCAGAAGACCGTGGGGAAAAAAGAAAACAAGAACAAACAAACAAACAAAAAATAATGCAAAGGGAAGGCATTTGACAAATCCAGCAAGCATTACCCTAGACTGATGGTCCTTGGTGTTCATAAGTGCAAATCCTGAAGTGGACTTATAAACTGTTCCTTGCTACTATGTAAAAGTATATTTTTATGACTAATATTTTAATAGAAGAGAATTGAACCACTGGAGAACTACTCCATAGAAGTTGTTCAGGATGATGCTGTAAACCTGGAACCCAAATAGAGTACTTCTCAGTCATTATCCAGAGATACAAATACATGGCCATCCTACCTTCTACTTGCACGTATCCAGGAGAAAAGTAGCTTTGTTGACCTCTTTCTATTAAGTCAAACTTTAGCTTGTGCTATCCCACTGTACTCATTCATATACTATGACTCCCTTCAAATGTTTGGGGTGGTTTTTTGTTTTTTGGGGTTTTTTTCGTTTGTTTTGTTGTTTTGGTTTGGTTTGTTTTGGTTTGGTTTTTTTGTTGGTTTGGTTTTGGTTGTTGGGTTTTTTTTGAGATAAACATCACTTTCTTTTGTGTTTGAAATATAAACAGGCATTGTGGTCAAGTATATCTCTGGATACCTTGTAACCCTGAAGGCCCCAAAGGTTATCCAGGTTGCCGTGGATCTCAGGAAAAGGGTGATTTTCAACATAAACTCATTTGCATTTCGAGCATCATAAATTATATAGTAAATTAATTTACCTTTCTCAGTGGAAAAATTCCTGAAACACATTAGTTTGCTTTATATTTCCACTATATCTTCAAGAAATCAGTGAGTTTACAGTCTGCACTGGTGGCTGAAGACAGATGAGTGGAACTGAGACAGAAGTGGAATGAAATTCAGGAAAGCGAGTGTGGAAACCCTGGTTGTTTAAGGAGATATAGGAAGTCTGGGACAGGCATTTAGGCGTACACTGATCATGACAGGTAAGTATTTTAACAGAGGATAAGAAAAGTACTGAAGCAGGAAAGTAAGGAGTTGTATGGTATATTACCTTCCCAAAGAAAAAAAATAACAGATCTGAGTAAAGCAAAAAAAAAAAACAACTTAAGTTTATTGTTTTTCTGCTACATAAAACTAGATTTAACTATTTCATGGGAGTACACAAAATTCAAATAAAAATAATCATTTTGGGCTACAGTATCAGCAGAATCCAAGTAGTTTTGAATTATTAATATATCAAAATTTAGGTATTGTTTGAATGATTCCTGAATGATACAACCATAAATGTGAAAAAGTACCTGCATCAGCTATTTCTCCTCAAAATACACCATAAAAATGAAAATTAAAATTATTACAAACCTGAAATTCTGTGTACAAGAGATGAGCGAGCCATCTTTATAAAGATAAAAGGTAAAGTTATTCATCTTTAATATATTAATTTAAAATTTGGCCATTAAAAACTCATATTTTAAATATCCTTTGAGTCCAAAAGAAAAGGAGAGAAAGAATGCAAAATGGAAAAAAGAGAAAAAAAGAAAAGAAAAAAAAAGATTGTATTTAACTCTAGAAACTTAGTAACTCTAGAAAGCAACTGGGAAAAATGTGAAATATCATTATTTATCAGTGGAATGCTTAAAGAAAAATCCTAGGCAGGATACCTGGATACAAAATAACAGGATTATGGAGGGGAGTCAACTGGAATCACTAAGAAATATTCCTTGATAAAGCAGTGGGTCTTCGTTGTTTGATAATGCAGTAAGTCTTATATATAAAAAGTTTGAAAAATTGTGAAGGGCAGTGGGAAGAAAAAAGACAGACTAATGCTACAGAAACTAGGCTTTTACTTTAAGAGACTAGAAAACATTCATTTACATTTTATTGAAAAGAAACCCTAGACATTATATGTATATAAACTGTCATTAATGGCACAAGAGAAAGTTGTAGTAAAACTGTGCTGGTCTTAGCTTACTTACATTTGAAAGTGAGCCAGACATGTTCCAATTATATTTCAGGTATGTATTTTTCAATTAGTGGAATAAATGAAACAAAAAATTTCAGAAGATTTTCTATAATATGTGGATCTTAAAATAAAAGCAGACTTTAAAAATAACAAAAAGTTACAAGATGGATGAAATTACGTGACTTATGTTACATAAGGTTAGAAAGCACATTGGTATTTGTAGCTATGAAAATTCATTCTAGCTTGAAATGTCAATGTGTATGTTGGTAGGTAAAAGCTTCTTACTAAAGAACAAATCTTTATAAGTGATTTTTTTTTTGATACCTGCAAATTCATGATAATAGTGACAGCAGACAAACACAGCAGACACACTTCTGGAAAGTTTCTCATTGGTGTTGAAATTAAAATTACTATTTCAAGACTGTGATGTAGAAATTAATGAACTTTTATTTTTACATACCTAAATATATGCAACTATAACTAAAAAGATGTCTCATTCACCACTGTGAATTTGTCAACAATGACAATGAAAAAGAAGTTACTTCTGATCTAGCATAAATGATATCTCAATTCAATTTCTGTATAATTATAAAAATCAACTTAATAGTCAAGTAATAACAGTGACGAAAAAAATGTTAGATACTTCATATTTTCTTTAGAGGTTAGATTAACAAATGAAAGTCATAAATTTTGCTGGCTAAAAACAACAGGTTAAGAGCCAAGCCATTTCTTTAAACACACACTTTTTGTCTTCTCATATGATGCTGAACTCAACAGCTTTGTGAAGGAATCAAACATTTCAGTCAAGAATAAGGAAAGTTAAATTACTAATCAACTGACATGACTCTAAAATTGAGATACTTTATGTACAGTTTAGGTGAGAGGAAATACCCACGACTAGCTTAACAACTGGAATTCATTCACGACAGTAATTTTTAAGTAACGTATACTACAGAATGTTCATTACTGTTGTAATTAGTACGGCATATTCTGTTAGCTTTCCTGCACACTGGATTTCTGGAAATGCAAATATAACTGCTTACCAAGATGGTGGTAACGATTAAAGAGCGATTGGACAGGGAATCTGTGATGTTTGCTGGTTTTCCTTTCTGATTCTCTGTCATGTTAAGGCCACTCAATGGATCCCAAGTTCCAACCTATAAAGCAGTAAATTACTGTGTAAGTTGTCCATTAGTTACATTTCAGCATCTAGAGAAGAGCACAATGAGGAAAAACAGATTGCTACATGAAAAAAANAAAAAAAAAAAGGTTGCTATTATTTTTAAACTCCGTTCCATTATTCTCTGTCATTGCATTCAAAGCCTGCTTCTTTAAAATGTGAATCACGATACCTCAAATCATATTTTGTGATGTGTGACTTAAAGTGGAAAAATGATGCACAAAACATCTGAAGCTACTCTGAATGCTTAATTTTCCATTTAACATTCATTAAATTAAACCACATCTGAAGATAACTTAATAGTTACGTGGAAATTCATTTGCAGAGCAGCAAGTATTGTCTCTAAAAAAAGATGAACCATTTTCACTGTTCAGAGAGAACAGCAGAGCAAAAAGATGTTTTGGGGAAAGCATAAGAGAGACAACTATAAGTAGTTTAAGTGTAATAACTTAACTAATTTACAGATAAATGTTCAGTACATAGCTCTTTTGACATTTTATGCCTTGAAATTCTTATTCCAGTAAAGTCAATAGGAGTTTCATCTAGGTTAGGAGGGGTCCAGGGTTGTGCTTTAAGATTCAACGACAGTCTCACATACTAAGTAATAAGCAATGGGTCTTAAGATTACGTGGTTAATCTGCAATTTCATCACCATACAACTAAAATGGGTAAGCAACAAATTCAACTATTTTTAGACATGAGAATATTTGTATTACTCCACTGTCTAAAAAAGCCAAACAAAAAATGAAGAAGAAAACCCAGAAACACTTCTTTGTTTTTAAAAAGTATTTTAAATGTCATCTGAAATACTAAGCAATATCTATAAGTTAAAGATATTTTAAAACAAAATCTAGACTGCAATTAAAGAATTCTGAGATTTGATTGCAAATATACGTATATGTATTTTTGCATACATGTATACTTAAAAACACACAACTATGTTTTTTCTTATATCTTGCAAACTGACTCCTAAGAAACTGTTCATAGACTTTTAAGTGATTTCTTGCAGTACAGCTGTCAAACAAGTTGAAGATGCAGTTCAGTATGGGATAAATAAAGAATGTGAGGGGAAGAAAGGGAAACCTGCGCGTCTCAAAAACACAGTTGGAAACCAACATCTAACACAACATTTCAAAGTCTTGAAACTAAAGCTTACTACCAAAAAAACTTTTCTTCATTTACTCTTTTACTACTATTCCAATACTCAATTTGAGCCTGTCCCTGCTGTTCCTTCCCATAATTGAAGCTGCACTAGTCTCTTCTATGAGGTTCAACTTCAGGTACAAAACTAGCACAAAAATTTCTAAAGAATTGTTATCACTCTATTTGATCAATTTAAAATCCTAATTTTTTAAAAACATGTACTTCATTCAAGTTCAAGTTCGTAATTCAAATTTATCTTGCCAAAAACTAACACACTGCTAAGTAAAATACTTAGTCCCCTACTTTATGACACAATGACAACCACAAGCAAATGAATGAATACCAACTGTTAGAATTGGTAGTTTATTTATCTACATCCACCTAAACCTATAAGAACTATCAACAGCATTGCTTTAAAAAGAAACGTCTGCCTGGATAAATTATCATGTTGTTTGTCTAAACTAGGTTAATTGTACTTGCATTGATACTTTTGTGAATCAAAAAATCTAAGAAATGGGACAAAAGTCTGATGTTCCAAATTAGACATTCTTTGCATTATCTTTATTAATGAGCTCAAACTCAACAATTTATGCCACAGGTTCTGATATACCACTGATATGTATAGCTCCCAAATCACACAAACAGCTTCTCAAAGTCGCTTCTAGAGAAAACTATGCACAAACAGTGCAGCAAATTCCTTCTTTTCTACATCCTTAAGCACAGTGTTCGAATTTTAAAGGAGTCTTTTGAACACAGTAGAATTGCTAATGTGTTTTCAGTAGTAAAGTTTAAATGCCAAAAATGTAGAAAAAGTAAATCAATATACTCTACTATGTATAACAGCAATTCGAACAACTTCCAATTAACTTCTACTGCACTACATTTATTTCCCACAAACTTTCAAGTTTTCCTAAAAGATGAAATGAACTGGTATTCTAATACACATCTTAGAGAGAATGTTCACACAGTGAACACAGTCACAGGGAGGCTGTCAAGCCCTTGATCATTCATTCTTCTGTTTAAGTCACCTAAATGAATGGCTAGACTGTTCTGGAGTGAGCATGCCAATTTGAACATGTTAACGCATATTATCCATAGCACAGGACCCAGACTGGGTGTTCCTATGAAGGTGACATTGTGCTTAACACTGTATCACAGAGATTCTTTGTCTCAAAGAACTAGTTTAATCAGAATTGGCTTATTCAAGATGAAACAATTCCAAGAGCTATTAAAAGACTCATCCTTGAATATCATAGCTTATTCTGTGATGTTATAATCAGGGTACATCTCAAGGACATGGAATATGATTTTCTAACTATACCTCAATGATAATTAAAAAATTGCATCCAAACTTCCATATATTTAACTATTATATAACTATCAGGTTACTGTAGGCATACAGAAAGTTTGGACCGACGCTTTCATTCTTTTACTGTCACTTTGATAAAGCACAATATTTTACTTTTAGTTGTTTGGGGTTTTTTTTATTATTATTATTTAGTAAAACAGTTTCCAGAAAAATACCTTGAAGTAATTTACAGTCTCTTAATTAATTCTCATTGTCTGATCTAAGACAATGGTGGCAATGCAATGTAACTGTACGGCAACAGTATGGAACAAGTTCTAGACCTGTAATCCAAATGAAAAAATACATATGTGATACTGTCAGACATCTTACTAATAGGAAATTAACAGCAAATTCGTCTTTTTCTTTTCATTGGATATTATCACCACTGAGAGAATCATTACTGAAAGGTAGGCAAAAGGAAAAACTAGGAAATATGTGCTTAAACTTATTAAAATTATTTCAGTTCTTTTGGGTTCAAATATTTTGTTTATTCAGTCTCCAAAAAAAAAAGATCAGTACAACTGTATTTCTTTCCAAAAATATTCATTTAACTTCACAGTAAAACACAATTGGCATCATTTGTGAATGAATAATACTCTAGAAAAGTACTTACCAAATAATAAAAACTAAGTAAAAATATCAGACCTGTTAAATCAGAATTAATAATAATTCAAATTCTGAATACTGAAAACTAAACCAGTTAATATATAGTAATACTTTTTTAAACTTTAATAGGTTCATGTATTAGAATAATTACAGATAATTACCATACATTCTTGGACCTTTATCTAGGACAGAGAGTGCTGATTACAGTAATTCTTTACATAAAATTTAAATAGTCTGCTCAGCAATTTGATAAGAAAGCTATATTGGACTTGAGTTCAAAGTTACTAGTCTCTTCCAGAAACATTAGATGGATTTTTGTGACATTTAACAATACAGTTGCTAAGAGAATAAGGACATAAAGCTTCTCAAGCCTTCTCAAAATTATCTTCTTTTCAAGATTATTGATCACTAACATAAGCCATTTCTGAGTTGATCTATGAAGTTAAGCACATATGTCATTCAAAAGACATTCAGACTTGGCAATTTTTATAGGTTATGGTATAAATCAAGCTTGCATTAAAATAAAAAGTTCACAGGTGAATATTTAGACATTGCTATGTAAATCTGACATCAATATAAGAAGTGTTAGCCACCTCTTATCCCATTTAGATACAGCAGGAATCCATTTATCTCTTGCAGCATGTCTAAAACACATATATCCTCTTTAAAATAAAAATGTGATTTGCCATATAACAAAAATCTGCTTCTACTTAGGCCAATAACGATTCAGTAAGTTATTTTAGAAAGTAAAATATCACCCAATATCTTCTTAGTATCACCCAGACTTTCTTCAAAGCTACTACCCCTACCAACACCAATCCAATGTTTTAACCCTGGCCAGCAATTAAGCACTACACAGCCACTGGCTTACTTCCCCCAACCTGGGATGGGGGGAGAACTGGAAGCATGAAAGTGAGAAAACTCATGGGTTAAGATAAAGATAGTTAAATAACTTATATTGTGTGTGTATGCACACACAAACACTGTAAGGAGGGGGGTGGAGGAGGAAACAACAAAGGGAGAGGAAAATAAAACCCAAGAAAAACAAGTGATCTGAAGGAAAAAAGGAAAAATTTTCACCACCAAACAGCTGCTGACCAGCTAGTGCCTGAACAGCAGCAGCCCCTGCCAGCCTCCACCCTGCAGTTTTATTGCTGAGCACAATGTCATATGGTCTGGGATATCCCTATCATTAGTTGTCATTAGTTGGGGTCAGCTGTCCCAGCTTTGTCTCCTCCCAACTTTTCATGCACCTCCAGCCTACTCACTGGCAGGGCAGCCCGAGGAACAGAAAAGGCCTTGATGCTGCATAAGCACAGCTCAGCAATAACTAAAACATCCCTGTTTTATCAACGCTACTTTCAGCACAAATCTAGAACACAGCCCCACACAGCCATTATGAAGAAATATAATTCTATCCCAGGCAAAATCAGTACAATAATTCACCACGCCCCCATAAAAAGAAGTACTGTGCACTCCTGAAACTTAAAATTTCTGAGTTTAGATATAATGTAGTTTACTGAGCATCAGTCTCATGAGATTTTACTAACAAAAGTCCAATAAATTAGAATAGCATTCTTACTTAAGCATGTTTGAGAAAAAGAAATTTATGAATACAAGAATATGAGTATTCTGTGTTGCTAATTTCCTTCAAAACTCTCCTAAGAAGAGTAACTTTTTCTGGTGCTGAGTCAGCCAAAACGGTATGTACTACCCATAGTGAAGCACCACAAGCATTGTATTAGAAAGGATCATTGCCTTTCTGCAGTGGTACCAACTGTCTAACCAGATGGTCAAAGTCAAATCTGTATTTAACCCCTGAAGAACTGATAAACGTGTCTACAGTTTACCATATTTTTTTATTATATTTTATAGAATAGTTATTAATAGTGGTAATTACATCAAGAAAATAATTATTTATATTCCAGCGTAAGTAACATTATTACTTCTAGTTTATGTACTTCCCATTTGGGAATTGTTTCATTTATTTTGCTTTCTTCAGAAATACTAATATGTCTGCCACCTTTGCCAAATATTATGTTAATACTTCTGACTGTCATAGATTGTTATCCCACCTTCTTTCACAAAACTCTATTTAAGCCACTTGTTGTTTTTTCCCAGGTCATTAATAAAGATACTAAATAAAACAAGCTCTTATGCTACTATGCTGGACAACAAATTACAACAGATTTTGTGTCATTTTTACGGATCCTGTGTTTAAGCTCCTGAGCAATATTTTTAAGCCAGTTGTTAACATCTCTTTCCAAAAAATATGATTCTTCTTAAGTGACAAATTCAGGTATTTATTATCTTCCTGAAGTATACAATAATTTTCCTCATGATGCAGCTTCAGTCTAAATACTGACTGATTGTAATTTAAATGATAATTTGTTTCTTATACTGGATTGTCACAGTTTGGGATTTTCATTATGCTTAACCATAAATAGCTCCGGTGTGTCATCAATTTTTGTTGTACATTACATTTGCAGCACTCCAATCATCTATTAATTTTATCATTCTCATCTTACAAGAAGCTATCATTTTTGTCAGACATAAGTTTTTATTTGGAAACACATACTTCATATTGATTGATGCTTGATTATCACCTCTCATTCAAGATTTTCAAGAACAGGTATCTTATATAAAATCTGAGATCACACATGACATCTTTTTCAACTCAATAAGCAATTTTTCTGTTGTCACTGACTTCAGTATGGCACTTAAAATACATGATTTAGGTAATTTCCCATTGTACAAACCAGGCAATTTATCTAGGAAAATTTTTTTCCAAAAATCTAAAAAAAATAGGTCTTCTAGAAGTACTTCACAAAACTCCCCTTCATTAATATCCTTCTCCTCACGTTATCTCATTTTTTCACAAAACCCTTGCAGATTACAGCTGAAATTGATGGGTTGAACTGTTGGCCCGTTAAAAGACTTTACCCCCTTATTTGGAAAGAAGTTAGATGAAATAACAGCTATTTACAGTATCAAAACTTGACACACATAATATGGCACATATAATTCCCATACCCCAATCTTCTCTCATCCCACAAAAAAAAAAAATAATGAATGAATGAATAAATGAATGAATAAATAAATAAATAAAGTAAAACTGCTCAGGAATTCTAACATAACAATATGGTGTTTTGTCCTTATATCGTTCCCAACACCCTTCCCAAAGATGGGGAAAAGTTCCTGATGAAAGAAAAAGTAGAGAGAAAGGGAATGGAAAGAGCAAAGAGATCAAGAGGGACAAGTGGACAGCAATTAGACGACAGGGAAACGGACAGGGAAAGGAGAAGGGGGAGAGAAAGGAAAAGAGAAAGGAATGAAAAGAGGGAAGGGAGAGGAGAAGAGAACAGCAGAAAGCAGCAGGAAAGAGTGTGATTCAGCGAGATGGAGTGCGCATGTCAAGGGAGGAAGGGAGAAGACAGAAAAGAGAGAGGAATTCACCATAGCTTTAACATAAGATAATCTTGTGGGGGAAAAAACCCAAAACTTTGAGACAGATTTTAATTAAAAGGACTGGCCAAAACATACTTTTTCTACTGGGAAGTATCCTGTTCTAGAGTTTAACGATTCACCCACTATTCAAGACAAATGGATTTTGTATTCTCTCAGAATAACCAAGTTTGATTCAAAGAAAAACACCTGTCAGCATTGATTTCTCTTAGTAAAATGCCCCATACGTTCTAAATATTTACTAAGCAACTCAATCTAATGTGCATAGAAGTTAGTTTTCCCTTTCCTGATCTCCTATCACTACACCCTACACAAATTATTCTGCTTTTGCTCATCTTTGAATCTGTGTAGTGTTTCTCATCATTCTTTGCTAATGCTTTCCTGGCTCCTAAACTTTTCTAATACACAGTAATTCTTACTGCTCTTTCCACAGATATCCAGCACATTTGATGAAAAATATTATCACAACACTTTATCACATGCCCAGAAAGAGTCATGAAGGTAGTAAATGTATCTTCCTTTTCTGTGAACTTCTGTATACAGAGCTCAAGCATATGTTGGTTGTTTTAAAAATACCCATATCCTTTTACAACTATTTCTGCCATCTCTTACATATCTTTCATTATCACTGTTTCCCAAGTTTCTTTTTTCGATTATGGGTTTTAAAGTACTATATTTCCTGTTGACTTTTATTTTCTTCACATATTTCTGATCTCAGTAGACCTTTTTATTTTTATCTTTTCAGTGGAGTACATATCTCCTAAAGTATCTCAACTGAGAACTAAATTAACATGCTTTTGTGTTTCTACCTCCATATCAATACTGATGGTGAAATAAAAACAGACATAACATAGATCAAGATGGAAGATACCATTCCTTTAGCCCACTGCACACCTATTGTGCAGTATTTTCCACCAACGTTCTCCCAGAAAACTTCCAGTCCATGCAGAAAATTTTGTAACAAAGCCAAATCTTCCTTTTATTAGCATTGTGAAATAATATCACATACGGCATTAAAAGACAAATATATATTACACTGTTTGCATTTCTGTAATAATTTTGTATTTCTGCTTGAAAAGAAATTAAGTATACTGTAAAGATTTTATTTTCCAGAAAACTCATGTTGCTTGATGCTTCTCAAATGCCACCCAATGTTCCTAAAGCCATCCAAGATTACAGAGACTTCTTTTCCTCATTTTCAACAGCTATCACTTCAGTGACTCTTCAGCCGCTACTGACTTATTTAACTATCCCCATGTCATCATTTCTTATGTTTCTGTTTCCAGTAAGGAGGATATGTTATATTGCACCTATTCTACTCATACAAAAAAACTAATTTGTTTTTGAAATATAATAACTACTATATGCTTTTGTTCCCCCTTCAATTTCCAGAGTTCCCTTCATGGAATATTTCACAGGAAGACTCTTCTCTATCAGTGCATTGCTGAATGCTTAAAAATACAGTTTAATTCTTTAATGACAGGTTTGACACTGGACAAAAATGTTATTACCTACGTAAGTGTTTCAAAGCAAGTTCTCAGTTTCTGAACTTTTTTTGAATCTTCCTAGTAAGAGAACATTAATATTGCAAAACTAGTACAGGAAAGATTGGAGGGGGGAAGTTTTTGAGAAATGTGGTGTTTATGCTACCTTCTCCATTCAATGATTTACAGAAGAAAGGAAATGCAACTCTGAAGCACGGTGCCTTCCCTTCCCTTAATTTCTCTTTTTATTTGTGGCCACAATCATCCTTGGGCCAAAAAGCTGATAAAACTATCTGAAGGAAAACATAGGGCTTAGAGAACATTGAACACAACAGCTAAATATAAACTATGATGTAGATGCAAATTGCAAAACCTTTGTATGTTGATCACAACAATGTGAGACAATGCAGCTTCCTGCATCACCTCTCTGGGGCAAGGTGGATGGAAGACAGAATGAAGATGCCCTGATTTCAGATCATGGTCTCACGTAGTCAGGCTAAATACCCGTATGTGGTTCACAAGGCCTTTAGTTCAAATACAGACAATACCAGGCTGTACAGAAAGGGAATTTCTCAGTCCTGTGGTACAAGAAAAGTTCATGTCAGGAGACAGACAAACCTGTCACGCCTACTTGTTCTTAATTTCTCAGTACCACTTACAAATTGAAACTTCATATTCCAAGAAGATAATCTAATTTTTCTCTTAAAACATACAGAATTGCAAAAACTAAGCTATTTTATTTCATTCTGTTTGAGGTAATCCTTCCTGAATTAGGAAAATGTAAAGAAAATGCAAATACATGTACCTACAGATTCACACATCAGAACAGACAATGAGACTGGAGTCATAATTAAAGCTAAACTAAATACAGATTGAAGACAAAGTATATTAATACATGACTCCAGCTCCAGCTGTTCACTCTTCCCCAGTCCTCTTGAATCTAGGAATGTGGCTAGATGCACCAAGTTAAGAGGCCGCCAACTGTCATACATCAAGATAACAGCTTTTACTAGAAGACTTTGAAAGTTAGATATCAGATTGAGAACAGGTAAATTATTTTATGTAACACATGAAAAGTTATTGAAAATACTACTGGGTTTAGAGGTTGTTTTGTTTTGTTTCCAATCATTTTGGAGGTAAACTTCTTACACACCTTTTCAAGACCTTCTTCCTTGAGGCTGATAACATCTAAATCAAAATCTGTCCTTAAGCCATTGGTTTTGTTGAAAGTTATCCTGCCTGTGAGGCCTTCCCAGTGGGCCTATGGAGAAAGAAAAAAACAGTTTCTATAAATAATTACCTCTTCCCTTTTTTTTGACCCAAAAAACCAAAAATTTCACTTCTGCCAGAATAGGAACATTAATTATTCATTCTATTTAAACAATTTACCTTGTGGCTGATTTTTAAAAAAAATATTTTGTATTCTCTTATTGATAATTAAATCAACCTTCAGAGACAATGTTTTAAACAACTTTCCATGTTAGCTAGTAGACTCTTCTTACTAAATGAGATAAAAAGCTGTTCTGTTTCCATTTCTCCATCATCCATGCACGCATTTCCCCTTCTGCTTCCTTTCATGCCCCATCCCCCTTCTTTCTCCACAAGAACCAGTCTCTTTCGTAAATGCTGGATTTCATTTTTATGCCAGGAATTTTCACTGCAATAAAGGTTTGCTTTTGCAAGATGCTGAAACCACACTGAGATAGCAAAAACTGAGATCACTGAGCCAGTCTTCCAAAGATGATACCTTAGTTTTAATAAAGTGCAATATCCTCTTTTTTAATACATACAACTTCAAGTCTACCTAGTTCTAAAACTATATCAAAGTACAAGCAGCAATGTAGAAAACAAAATTATGATCCTAAGAGGAATCAATAATGAAACCAGGATAACATTCCCTTGTAATCAGTTCTTTTTATCATACTATTTTCTATATCTAGAATGAAAAATATTGTATTAGGAGTTACTTACAGTACAAAAGACTTGAATCATTAACAGTGTTCACTTTAGCATCTTAAAACTCCTAGTTTTACTGTAAGTCACTATCAGTATCTAAACAGCATACTGGGACACCAAGACCCCATATACTCATTTACCAGAGAAAAATAAAAATTGAAACTAGAACCAGGGAGTAAACTTCATTCTTGAATTTTGAACTTATCCCAATATTTATTTGCTGAATTTTTCATAATCAGTCTATGATTTGGGTCTTCAGGGTTTGATTTTTTATGTGACATTTATGTGATGTTTTTTATGTGTATCATCCCCCTTCTCTCCCTATTATCCACAAACAAAAGTTTTATTTAGAATGTAGTTAAGTCACCCTTTTATATTTCTTTGTTTCAACTAATACTTCAGGAAAAAAACCCTTTCAAATAAAAATGCTGTCTTGCCTGCTAAACACTTTGCACATAACGAGCTGAGAGATTCCCATCTACTGGAGGCGGTGGGGAGGGGGAAGGCAACATACAAGTAGAGTAGAAACCAAAGAAAATGGGAGTCAGGAGAAAGGAAAGTAAAGAAGTAGAGTATTTTATTAGTGACTTACCTCCTTAATGAGACTCATAAAGCGGGTCCCAAAGCGCCACGGTTTGTGGCGATTACACTGTAGTGAACTGACAGTCATCTGTGGGAACTGCTGGACAGCCACCGACACGACATGAACTGCATCATACATTAGTGCTGCATCCGTCTGAAATTAGAACAAAACCAGGACAATGAACACGAAACAAAAACATGACCGAACAGCAGTAAGAGAAGGAAACAAAAACAAACAGCACTTTTTATTATGTTAAAGGGAGAAAATTATCTGATTTCCATTGTAGCACTGTAAAATGCAACTCCATTGCCAACTCCTACGTAAGATGTGTCAGGGCCTCCAGTCTCAGTTTTTCTTTTTATAATGCTGAAACAAGGCCCCAGGTAGCAACTTTCCAGGATCACAGGAGAACGCTGGTATCCCTGATTACTCATGTTACTTTAATAAACAGTACATTATGGGGCTATATAAAACACCTTTTGTACGTTCTATTCAAGTTTATTATTTTCATGAGAGGTGAAGGAAGAAAAAATAAAATATTAGTAATGTAGCAAAATCTCACCTAAAAAGGAAGATGTATAGGCCAAGGAAATAATGCTTTTCTATTTTGAAATTAAAGACCAGATACAGTCCCAAAGGTATTGAACTGATTCGTTAATAACTTTTATGGGTATCAGTTCAAATCCCTAGGACAGACCTAACTGAAATCTTCTATAAATCAGAGGCAAATTAGAATCGCGTTAAAATGCACATTCATTTTAACAGTTTTCATGTCCCACCCTAAATAAATAGGCTGTTTAGACCTGGTATGTGCTAGTTAATGGTGTATTAGTAAAGAACAGAGACAGCCTCTCAGTACGTGCTGTCATGCTTTACAAGAAACTGACATCTCTCTCCTGCTCTATTTGATAAACGGAGGCAAGCCTTGGAACCAAAAGCAAAGAGAGGACCTTAGATTCAGCTGGTAGAAATGAATGCCATACCATCTGCTCAGCATACCTTAGAGAAAAACGACCTATTTCACCTTTTCATTCACGTAATTAGTGAGCTGTGAAATTAGTTCTTTAATGGATAGGAAACCTGGAGATTATTGCACTTGTCACAATACAATACAATGGAATACGAAATGAGCTTATCTACTGCCTTTTGCGCAAATGCATCCCAAGGCTCTTTACGATAAAACTAAACATAAAAATGCAAAAATACTCTGCCATTATAGCCCATAAGCTACTGTTAAAGGGGAAAATATATGTTTACATTTAAATGGCTCTCACAAGGAGAGATTTCAAAATTCAAACAGAAATAAATCCTAATTTTAAAATAGCCAGTACAATAGGTTTCAATAAACTCAGGCACCAAGTGGTTTATGCAGGGGCTCCAAATCAGTCAGAAAATATTTTTGCTGCCAAATTATTCATTATCTTCAAGGCATTAAAGTGCTTTTAAGGCAAGCTGATATTTGACAAGCAGGCAGCGATAGCAATATACCCAAAAGTTGGAATGACATGCTGAGTAAGCATCATACAAAGTTTAATATTCTAGAAGCACTACTTGGCAGTAGTTGGAGTGTAGACAACAGGTTTTTAGAATAAATTATACAATAAGTACAACAGATTATTCTGTCTTAGAAATACAAACTTTTTTTTTTAATTACTTTTACTTCTAAAACTGTAGTCTTTGCACCAGTGAAGGAAAATAGAAATTGCTGTGAGACTTGAGCAAAAGAATCCTGTTAACAAGCAGCCAGAAGTTCAAAAACAGCACTAACTGATCAATCAGATATAAATTCAGACACAGAACTGGTAAGACTCATCAGCAAGAATCAAAAGAACATTACACCAGATGCAGAGCAACATGGTTTTTGTCAAATTCCATAAGCTACTGAACTGTAAACCTGAAAGATGACAAGACAGTCAACTCCAGTGGAAGCATTAAAAAAGCCATTTCAGGTTCAGAAGTAATTCAAATACCAATAACATTCTTCATATTTGACTAATGAAGATTGATTAACTGGAAATAAATCCAAACCAGAATATGTTTCTTTTAAATGCACACAACATAAACTACTAGCTAAAAGCTGAGCGTTCTATTTGGCTCTTAGATGCTACAGGATAAATCCTTTATTTACACAGGATGAGATTCCACAATCCACCTTCTACAGAAAGATTAAACTTAAATGTAGACTCAAATGTTTGTACTGAATAAAGACAGATAGAACAACATACTCAAAAATACATTGGTTTAGTCATTCAATATTGCACTCATCTCACTGGGTACAATCATTGATTCTGCTGCAAGAGAAATTAAAAGCACAGAACTCAGGAAAAAATACAAAGTATATACTTGAATTTGCAGCTTGGGCTTTCTTCTTCATTGGTCATTTCACCTTTCCTCTTACAGACAGAAGGAACTGACAGCATTTGGCCTAGCGCTGAATCCTCATTCATTAGGCTTCCTAAGCTTTATGTCTCTCTGCCTTTTGTCCATAACACTTTCTATTCCTTAAATCACACTTTTGGAACCACAGTTTGTACAGAAAGTACTGCAGATTTCAGGAAGACACTGTTTGGGAACCAGGGTGGAAATGTCCCTAATGACGTTTTTAGCATTTTTTTAAATTTATATAAACAGAGATTAGCAGCCTATAGGGAAGAGGAAGTAGGAACTTCAAGGAGAAGCAATGGTTCCTGAATTTCAGACATAAACCTTCTGCAATGTTCCCATTCACTGAAGCACATATAATACAAGAAAATAATCTTACTGAAAAAAGATATTAGTACTGTTCTAGTCAACCTGTATAAACCTCTTAAGAATTATGTTGTATTTCACAACTATATCTTGATGTAGTTTCTGAACCATAATTAGTAGGGGTTTCATGATTTCACAATCCTGCCTACTATTTATAGGTCTGGCTTGGATACAGATAAGTCCATCTAAAATACTGCTTATGATACTGTCACTTGTATTTCTACAACTACAGAATAAATAAAAAAAAATCTTGTAACTTCAGAAGCTATAGTTAGGTAATTAAGATGTCAAGTGACAGATATCTGAGACCACAAGTTTGTTTTTCAGTTGACTCTGTCAAGCAACAAGAAAGCTTTTAGCAATTAAAGGTAACAGCTTAAACAGAAATGTGATTTTAGTCACTATGTTTCTCAAATAGAAAGTACCAAGCCGTAGTTGATTTTTATCCCAAACTTAGTTGGATACTAAACACTTATTCTCAACACTGCTCTGACATTCTTTTACCTCCTGTCTTATGGTGGGTGTTGTGTCTGTCTCTATCTTTTCACATGTGTTTCTGTATAACTGCTTCTGAGTCTTGCTAAATGCTGTCTAACAAATTCCATGCAAGTAATCTAATCTCACAGTGAAAGGGCTCTGGTGGAGCTAGACTCACTCAGTAAAAAGAAGGTAGAAAAGAGTCTTCTCTAATAATAGAGACAGAGTCTAGTATTTCTTCCCAGGCTTCCTCAGAGTAAGAAGCGGTCCTTTTCTTCTCAACCGCGTACCAATAAACCTCTCCCCTCTGGTTCATATCTCAGTGCTCCAGAATTATCTCTAAATTGCAAAAATACATGTCTCAATTTTTCAAAAACATTATTTTAACCACATAATCAAGTTTACTATTAATTTAAGATGAAGGACTGCTAAGCTACTTGTTTCTTCATGAGCCATATCAGAAATAGTGAACTTCTCAGAAAAAAAAAAAGATATTTCAACTTTTACTATAACGAACTGTAGTCCTCTATAATCTACAGTTTTTTAAAAATGGAACTGTTACACAGGCACTATCTGGAAGAACTTCAATTACTCAAATACATATGATTAAAAGAAGTTCAAAAGCATGAAAAAACCCTCAGGTTTTCAATTACATGTTAAATTAAACTAATGTGATTGTTTTTCTCCTTAATTAAATTTATTACTAATAAAAGTCTGTGAAGAAATATGGTCTTCAGCTTAAAAGGTGCTCTGTGAAGTACTTGAAAACACTGAAAATTTCTATACTGAGTGACATATGAAATGAGTCAGTTGAAAAGAGAAGCTTAATAAATTTAGGTTTTGTTCTTTAGTATTTGATCCAGAGTGGATCCCAGAGAAGAATGACTTATTTGAAATATTAGTAGTTTATTTTCCCTAGATCAAAAGATTCTGGTATCTATGAATTTGCAACACACTATCTCATAATCTCTCTTTGCTCGGCCAATTTTTTTCGGTGACTGTGGGGAACATTTTCCACAGAAAAGGAGCCAAAGATGATGGCCAAGTATGAGTTTAAAAAAAGATGTAAAAAAAATTTACTTGGCTAACTAAAGCATTACAAGGATTAACTTTATAATGATTGGATTGCCTACCCATTTGCAAAATACTTTTATGATAAGTGTAAGATATTATTAAATGCAACCTCCTTGCAGGTATGATACACACTTGTTTACAGTTATCCATTAGCCAGCAATGTGTCCTTATCACCAAGAGGGCCAATGGAATCCTGGGCTGCATAGGGAAGACTGTGGACAGTAGGTCGAGGGAGGTCTTTTTCCTCTACTCTGCACTGGTGAGGCCACAACTGGAATACTGCATCCAGTTTTGGGTTCCCCAGTTCAAGAGAGACAGGAAACTACTGGAGAGAGTCCAGCACAGGGCAACAGGGATTGAAGTACCTCCCTTATGAGGAAAGGCTGAGAGCTGGGACTCTAGCCTGGAGAAGAGAAGGTTGAGGGAAGACCTTATTAATGCTTATAAGTATCTGAAGGGTGGGCTGAAGGAGGAAGGAGCTGGACACTCTTCTCAGTGGTTCCGAGGGGCAATGAGCACAAGCTGGAACATAGGAAGTTCCATTCAAATATGAGAAAAAGCTTTACAGTGAGGGTGACTGAGCCTTGGAACAGGCTGCCCAAGGAGGTTTTGGAGTCCCCTTCTCTGGAGATCTTCATGACCTGCCTGGATACAGTCCTGAGTAGTGTGCTCTAGACAATCCTGCTTTAGCTGGGAAGTTGGACTAGGTGATCTCTAGAGATCCCTTCCAAGTCTGTCAGTTCCATGATTCCATGACAGGTCCTGTCCTATTACAAGATGGAGATCTGCATCTTTATTTACCAGTCACTACTGTCAGTAGTATCAGGTTACAAATACATCATAAATTAAACACATCTAGATTTTTATGCAAAGACAAATATTTTTGCTAGAATTCTTTTTTAAAAAAGAGTTCTTTAACAAACAAAATGGTCCATGAAAAACAAAACTGAAGTAAAAATAATCTTGAAAGGTAGTATTGTGATTCTCTAGTCAGTTCTGTGTTAAACTGAATTGACTCACTAAAAATTTCCAGGAAGGACACTGGTTCACTTGAAATACTGCATTGAATGAGTCAAGCTTTTTTCATTTATTAGTAAAGTAGACATACACTTTTCTACTTTTTAGTTCTTATGTTATCTTTACCTGCATATTACCTGAATAAGTACTACTACATTAAGCAGAATAGCTTATATTTTTCCTATGCAGCTCATTATTCTCTTCAAGGTTATCTCTGCCTTTTTGTGTCCAGTCAGTCAAATTTTGCCCTTGTAAAATAAGTCTAACTACATTTAAAATGCCAAAGAGTTCAGAGGGGTATGCCTAGTGTCTGATGGTCACTAATGTGTTCCAGAAAATTTTGTGCAGTAATTGAAGTGAAGCTTAAATTCTTTTCAAGTGTGACTTCATTAGCTGGACAAAAAATGAAATGAAGCTGAATGCAAACGCTTGCAAATGTATATCTACATTGTTTCCTAGGTGACCATAACAAGAGCATCCAGATAAATGCACAGAAGTGAAAGACCACTTTCCACTTTATTTTTAGCAAAGTCCTTGAAAATGTGTGAACATGTTAAAAACAATTCATGTGGAGTCTTTAATGTATTCTAACACTTATTTCATCATATAAAATCATTTGTAAATGATTACTAAACTTCCATTAGCTACACAGCCAGCCACCTCATACCATAGTATCTTCTGAAATAAACCTACTTCAGACTGACTGTGGTCACTGATATAGCAAAGTGTTAACATGTTCATTTCATATGGCAACAAGATTCTCTCATTGAGCTTGTAACTCATGGTTCCTGCCCTTTTAAAAGTTTAGAACATAAGAATGTTGCATTTCCATTTTGAAAAAGTAGTGCAAGTACATGGACAGGCTATGTTCCAGAACGACTGAGTTTTCCTTTGGCCCTTATAGATTGTAGTTTATTTCTTACACAACAGTAATGCTTTGGATAGAATACTAGTTACAATGTCAGACTGTTGGTTGTTTTTTGTTGTTTTTTTTTTTTTTTAATTCCCAAAATATCTGACTATTTCTAGTCAGCTTTATGAAGGACAGAGATAACAAGGTACAATTAGGAGGGGAAGAACAGCAGTTGTTTCATTGATCTAACAGCCTGAGCAAGTAGTGGATACTGGAAGTAAAATGAACAGGATAACCTAGTCCTCCTTCCCCACCATAACCTGTTCATGAAGAAAGAACATTGTTCAGGATCCTACACAGTAAGTATTTACAATGGCATATTTATTTATTTCAAAGCCCTCAAAGAAGTCTCATAATCAACATCTTTAACCTGCTAAACATTACTTCTCCTTTGATAATTGCTTGCTTTTCTCTCATTTATCCTTACTGATAATTTAACACACAATACACAATTATAAATTACAAAACCACTGAATAAACAGCATACTACATAAAGAAACAAACCATTTCCTTTTTTTTATTCTACTGAACTTCCACCACATGCCTCTCATTTTTCCCATATTAGTCTTATTTTCTAGATTATTTCCATTGTAAGGATAATAAATAGATCTAGGCCTCTGCACAAGTTTTAGTACTATTATTTTCCTTTGAAGATTGAATTAACCTTAGAACCTGACTTCACTTCTCTTCTTTTAAAGAAGTCAGGGGGAAAAATAGGTAAGAACAAAGATGTGAAAGGAGTCTGACAACACTCAAGTCAGGTAGGGACAACCTACCATGCCGAAAAGCTTTCATTTCTAACACTATTACTTTCCCTAAAAGCTGTCCTGTTTGACAGAAAATTACTGGGTTACCTTTAGAAATTACTGGTTATGAACTAAAGAAACTATGATAGCATACATATAAAAATATACTAAGATTTAGTTATAAAAATATGTAGTTTCTTTATTATAGATTCTACTATTGCCTGCTCAGAAAATTTCAGGAGCCAGAGCTTGAATTCCATTAAGACAATGTGATTTTAACCCAAAAATCCCCACAATAACTGATAACAGAAGAACTTCTTCCTCATATTCTCATATAGTATGGTGCCAATATTGATAACATTACCCTACTAGAAGGTTGATTCACTGCATATTGTTGGATCAGCTACCTCCAAACTACACAGTTTCAAGTCTGCACTACGAAGTGATTTTCCAAGGAGACCTAGAACAAGGGTTTAATACTGAAGTAATTTTTCTTTAACTTTTTCAGGCCTAACATTAAGCAAAGAATAGCTGGATAAGAAGGTGAAAAAAAAAATATCTAACTGTTCATGGCCTGTATGTTGTTATTTTAATCACCGTAACCTGGAATCTTCTCCATTTTCAGAAATCATTTCTCAGAAGGGGTACTAGGAGAATTGTAAAACTCCATGGATCTATCTGGTTTTTTATTTGTGGAAATTACAATCTATGGTTAATGGGATAGATATATATTCTATTGCTTTTAGTCAGAGGCTGAAATACAGTTCCTCAAATTTTACATTGTTTTCTGTTTTATGTATACAAGTGAAAAAAAATATTTGTAATAATAGTAAAGCTAAAAATGATCATGTTCAAGAAGTTCTACAAGGTTCCAGTCATATTCGTAAAAGAAGACAGAATACATTGAATTTATCCCAAAGATGAAACAGTCAGAAGTTTAGATTGAACAGACACAAGCATAAAAGGGTTTATGTTTAATAATGTAACAAAATATACATCGAAAAAAGTGAAGCCTAAAGAACAGTCCAAATTCATGTCACAAGTACGTTCACTAATATGAACTATTTGGGACCACAAAAACCTATAAGAGGCATAAAAATATAGGTGTTTTTTTTTCCTCTGTATACATATACTGCGGAAAATTTTGATTATCAAATTAAACATAGATTTAATTTTACTCTTTACTACTCCTTTACTCACTATGAGATGAAACTAATTTTTTTAAATACAGTTTTCCATTGCAGTAAAATCATACATCTGACAGTGAACTTGGAAAAAACAAACAAACAAACAAAAAGACAGAAGGATTAATAATGACATGCCATACTCATTTCTCATTTTGCAGCCAAAAAGTGATTGTCATCATACCTGTCCTCACTCAAAAGTAAATAAGTATCATACACTACACATACCACCCCAATCCTGCTGTTTTTTTATTCTGTAGATTTATGAATATATAGCTTGATCAACTAAAGCTTTCAATAATGAGATTTACAATTCATAGTGTAAACTAGTTTCAGGAGAAAGGGTCCTTCAGGACATTTAGGAAGAATTATACAAAATATTAGCTGTAAAGGCTACATTGCCCCATGCCATTCCATGTCAGGAAATTGTTCTCTGTAATGAATGTAACCCAAGACATAAGTTGTACAGAAATCCCAGGTGGCTCTGAGTTAACATCTAGAGCAGGTGATACAAGTACTAGCTCACAGGGATGTAACAAGTGCCTGGAAGAACAGATTAAAACTGGGAATCCTCTACCTGGCAGAAGTATCAGAGAAGAGACGGAAAGAATACCGTTCCTTTAGCCTATGAAAACTAAGACTAATAACCATTGAGGAGAACAGAAACCAGGGAAGAAAAGAGAGCTAAAAAGCAAGCATGGATGCAAAAATGACAAAATGAAAAGAAATTAATAGAAATCATTTTATCTTCAGACAGACAGAGGCTTAAGTTGTATTAGATTTAAAAATCTTTAACAGTCATTAAAAGGGTCCGCTGCACAAGACCACCAACAGGAGATATTTCAGTTAGATGATGCCTGGCAGCATGCACAGAAATACCAGAGATTCAACATACTACTACTCCTCACAGAAAACTCTCCTACTCAAGGCAATTACAATGAGTGTATGAAATTAAGAAGAAATTGCTTGCAAACTAGTTCCTCCCCTCCTCAGGTAATAAAATCTATTGCCCCTGAAATCATTTCACTTAATTCTTACTTGCTAACACATCCCACAAAACCATTTTGCTGAGTGAGATTTAATAAATCTCTTAGACTGGGATTAAATTTTACTGGTTTATGAACTGTTAAATTGCATTGCATGCTTATTAAAGCTGGTGTTTTCTTACTTCTTGACACATACCAACTCCACCCCGGGGCACAATTAAGCAAAAAGCAGAGATTTTGTCTTCACCCCCAAAAATGCATTCCAACTGGGAACAAGATATGAGCTATAAGCAATGTTAATCTAAATTTTTTTTTAAAAAATCAAATAACTTGCTAGCATAAACTCTTTATTAAAAAAATGGTAGTATTTCAGCTGAATAATCACCACATTAAACCATAGCTGCTTAGATTATTTTTTAACATTTAGTAGCCTAGTGAATTTTAAACAGGATATTTGTTTAGAGATGTGTATGTGAATTTCGAGACAAAACAGATGCAAATTATTTGCCCCATCATCAAAATACTTGTAACATCCAAACAAAGCAAATTATTTCTTTATTATATTATTGACAAATGCCTTAAAACTAACAAACAATTTTTTAAAAAAATCTATAAAATGTAGATTTTTTTTTTAATAGGTTATGTGCTTTTTTAAAAAAAAGTCTAATTTTGTCTTATACAAAAAGACAAAGGAAAAGATTTTCCTCGTTGGTCTCAATGTCTCAGTTTGATCCCCTGTTATCAGAGAAATGGCAAAGTGGCACATGAAACAATTACAATTGAGAAAATGTCAAGAGAAAAAAGGAATAGGCAAAGCACTGCAAAGGACAGTGACGCTGTTCCCCTATTTTCATCATATCATCATTACGTAGGAAGGCACATGCATTTTTTTTGTTGACAGCATAAAAACACGTTTCCTGGTAGAAAAATCTTGAATTGGTAGAATTTTTTCCATCTCACAAAACCATCTCAGGTAGTCATGTAATTTGATAGAATATTTATGGTGCTAAGAAACTCCAAGTATCTTAAAATGAGTTAGATAGGTAGCCACTTATTGCAGTTTGATTTTTACTTACCGGAGGTGAAATTTCAGACAATGTGAAATTTTGGCAGCTATTAACACTGGAGATATACTTAGCAAGTAGCTTTAACACAGGTTTCTCTGAAATAAAAACAGCAGCAATATTTCTCTCACCTGCTTGACCTTTGATTCAGGATATGAATTTCCTTTTAGCAAATAAACTGCTGAAGATTTAGAATACACCCAGAATTAACTTTTCTGACAAGGACATCTTGTCATTCTTGCACAGCAAAAGCTTAAATATTAAGTATGAGGGAAAATTTCAGTTAAGGGTATTAGTAGAATCTGAGAATATTCAGAAATTCATCTTTTTCTTCAATGTTTAAATTTGAGTGGATGACAGTCTAGTTTCAAAGCCAGTGTCTCTGCACAAGGTTTTCTAGTCCGATGTGAGGTTAAACTGTGACTGATTTCTGTAACTTTCTCATTAACTTCTCATTCTCTCTTATTTTTAAATTAACCATTTATTGGACAGGTTATCTGCCACTACCCTGTGTAAGTGTTCAGAGTGGCTTACTTCTTTCCAGTCATAGAAAGAGGAAAAAGTTCCCAATATATATAATACAGCCTATATGTTGTATTCTACATTTATCTGGAATAAATGCTCCTAACTATATGAAAAAAATAAAGGTAAAAGGAACTTATATTTTTTATAAAATTCTTTTCTCCCATTTTCTGGCTAACAAGACCATGTGAAGTGTGATTTCATAAGAGCCTGTAAGAGCCCTATCATGTCACAAACTCAGTTAATTCAAGAAGAAAATTACTTTCAGTGAACTGCTTGCAATAGCAAATGCTGTCTGCCCACATAAGCTTATGATATACAATTAGGAACAACGTGTTATGATGTCACATTTTTGTATAACCTTACAATCAAATGTAAAATTTCCAGGTGAAATTTAATCTCAAGTACTTTCTCAACCTTTTTTCTGAACTTCAGAAATTATGGTATGTGCTATAATATTTTTTTGCAATAAAAAAAGCCTATCACGCTCTTTCATATAGTTTAAGAACAGATAGCAAAAACCTAATTACCAGGAACAACAGGTCATTATTTGGTCTTTGGTCGTCCATTTCCTTTCATCTGTTCCCCTGCTCAAAAAACAATATGATTGTGATCACTGCTACTTCATCAACCACATCCATAATAAAGAGCTGCCCTGCTACTATTACATTAGCTCAGTATTCAAGATTTATCACACCACCTGAAAAGTCCCTCTGCACGAGTGATTCATAAGTAATTACAGAAAGATCCTAGTGAGCACACACACTGAACATCTTTGTACACACATGTAGCAAGAAAGCACATTTGGCAACACAACCAGCTAGAGAAGAACAAAGTTAGAACAATCCAGAGATTAAATGCAAATCTGAGAAAAAAATTGAAAGGAGAAAAAAAAAAAAAAAAAAAAAAGTAAAGCATTCTGAAGAATGAATCTCAGTATAATCTATTTTTGTATCTTCTAAAAGGTTCACAGCGTTTGAGGATTTCAAAGATTTCACACCTTCAAACTTCCAAATAAAATGACAAAAATAAATGTACATTGAGAACTTTGAAATGCAGACAAAACTGTTCTGAGTCTTCATAACAAATCGCCTTCTCCTGCTCTCACCAATCTGCATTTACATTTCTCTCCCCTAGAAAAAACTAATGACACAGATTTTAATATCCTCAGCAAAAAAACATGATTAAAAGCGCAGCCTTGCAAAGCTCATGTTTGCAGGAGAAAACAAATTGTTAAGCAGTGTAAAACATAACTAGCCCATAAAAGAGTATACATTTGCTTCAAAACAGAATTCTGCTTTGTCAGTCTTCTATAATTCCTCTATTATGTGGCTCTGTTTTAAATAAGTTAATTTTTTTGCTTTAGGATTAACACCTCCTTAACATCAGTAATAGCCAAAGGAAAATGTATTAAGAGACCGCTGGCCTGTGACTTTGAAAATCAACCTTTTGTTTAGATTTAGAAAGTAGATATTTAGTGTTTGGAGCTGTTTGTTTGGGGATTTTTTTAGATTTAGAAGCATATTGATTTTTAGATTCTTCACTGTTTTTTCTCATTATTTTTGTATAATCTTTGACCAACCTGCTTATTATATGCCGACCATAGCCTAGAAAGATTACAGAAAAGTGACCTCGCAACACTACATTTTCTTTTCAATTGTGCCTCCATCAACCGCATTTCAGTGTAAATAGCTTTTTGTTTCAATGAAGTTCTCCATTAATTAGTTTGCTTTCAGAATAAATTTTTATCACATTATGATGCTAGTTCTAATAATCGTATTCTCATAAATTGAATTCAACTTCACCATCAGAATAGACACAGAATTAAACATGCAGACATATTTGCAACAGACACATTTTGTTTTGATTAAAATCTTCTTATATTGTCAATTTATTCTGTGTTCTGACTTGCAACACTACTTTTCCATGTTATCTTCTAAAAACATCATAAAAACAGTCATCTTCAACTATCTATTATTCTAATGTATTAACCCACAAACTTTTCCCTAATTTAAGTACAGCTTCAAACTGTGATTCTTCAGAAAAAGCTCAATATTCTTTAAAGGGAAACTAAATGGCTAATGCTGTACTTTGACACTGGAAGCTTAAATGAGGGTTTAGGTACTTTGAAATCCTTAAATAGCAAAGCACACAGAAGTCCAAAATATAAAGAATATAAGGATAGAGAGAAAAATAAGTAAGGAAAAAGAAAAATTATATGACTGGGTTTTTATGTATCTGAAATTTTCAAAACTTAAATGTCAAATTTAGTAATTCAGTGCTAGAATAAATAAAGGTTTACTAACAAGAACAAAACAAAATGATTTTGCTATTCTGTTATGCATAGTTGCTGTTTTGGTCAATATAAGAAGCAATCAAATCTTCATAGTGATCACATTTTTTTTTGATATATAAATGAATCTTGGTATGTCCAATAAAATTTGTAGCAATATACAAAATCCAAATTTGCCCAGTGATCCTTTCCCACAATTTTGGAACCCTCTCTCTCTAAATATAGTGCAATTTCAAAAGGATATTTATATCATAAAGCCACCTGATAGTATATAATTATCACAATTACTAAACCAAAAATAGGAATTGAAAACTGAATATATTTCCAGCTTTTTCAATACTCTATCAGGACTCCATCCTTCAGGATAACAGTCAAATTTCTGCACTACATCTAAATCTACATTTAAAAATAAAAATGCATCCAAGCTGAAGCAGAAGTTTTAACATTTTTTTTTTTTTATATCTCAGTAATCTGATGAGGATTTATTTTTCCCTGAAGTGTACAAATACCTCTTAGCTATGCTTTATCAAGATGTAAAACCATAATTTTCATATCATTCATCTTATTTTTAGAGATGATAAACCTTTGTATTTCATAAAGTTCTGCATCTCTGAAATTGAAAGTTGCATAGAGAAGAAAATAGAGGAAATATGCAAGGACATCCTGCTTTAATCTCATTAATACAAGAATTTTTACTTTTCTCATTCATACTCTCAAACAATTCTACTAGCCAAATGGTCTTTGACAAATAAACTAGAAGGAAATATAAATAGGTACAAATGTGATGCCTCAACAATTATTCCAGGTCTTTAGACTTTCTTTCACACTTCTGTAAAGTTTCAGGATGTTCCAAAAAAGAACAGCAAGAGGATCATCCACGTAATCCCTTTTCTATAAAAAAGAAAGAAAGGTTTTTCTGCACCCGCAAGAAACTTTCACAGGATTCTGTTCCTTCTTACATCTTCAAAGAAATTTTGATCAAAAATTAGTGTTAATAGTTTAAAAGGTACAAGTTTTCCATTTGCTGCCGTCACTCAGGTCATTTCTGTGTATTCTGACATTGTTTCTCAGTTTAGCTTTCTATCTCAGCACTTCACAATGCACTATCCTTAAGAGGCATCCTCGCTTGTATTAAACCTGTCTTATACTCCCTCGCTTGTCTAAATTAGCCCAAAGAAGTGTTGTATTAATCAGATTATACTGG
>VXBW01005804.1:832768-858588 GCA_013400375.1 Thinocorus orbignyianus | reverse complement strand
GGGGGGGGGGAAATGAGATGGGAGAGAATTATTTCTGTGTGAGGCTTACTTTGCTATTTCAAACAAGTTACAAGTGATATTATTCACTTCCTTTTCCATCTCTAACATTTTCTACATCTATTTTTGGCTTAGTCTCTCATCGAAACAAAACCACCACTTTTCCACTCATTTTCCTTTCATTAAGATCTGTTCTCACAATAATTTCGTAAGGCTCCATTACACTGAAATGTCTACCGTAGGTCCTATTTTCAATCAGCAGCAAGCTTTTGAAGTGACTCTCCTGACTGTTCGCACATACCGGTGTTCTGAATCACATCATGGAGCAGTCTCATAGTGCATGAATACGGCTCTTTTAAGACAAAATTCAGTGAAAGATGTGATCTAGGTCCATCCTTTATGTGTTCCATCTGCTAATTGGCTTTTTCCAAAGGAACAGACTAGAGAGAGTCTGAAGCAAAATAGGTGAAAATAGAATAGTGTGAAATACTATACTATAGGTCTAGTCAGATTTTTGGCACCAACAGCTTTGCTTTATGGAGCTGCCCTCACTGGATCTCTTCACTTGTATTTCTAGCCATATTATAGCTAAATTCCAGTGAATAGCTGAGGAAAACTGGTACCATCTTCAAGTTTTTTCCATTTCATTATTATTCCGAAAATATTAACCTTACCTGTACTTCATCGCTAATTACAGGGTGTAATTCCTGACCCTGTTTACTCAAAGAAAGAAAAAAAAAATCTACCTATGACCTGAAACAAAGAAAGAAATCTATCTGCCACAAAAGGATGTCAGCTGTTACTTTTAAAGTACAAGGAACTGAAACATCATAAATGAAACCTATTCAACTATACAGATACGAAGAAGAGGGGAGAAACAGCATGTATACACCATTTATTTATGGTAGATAATAGCTTTTTATAGCGGTCAATAGAGGGTTGGGTTGAAAGCCATTTGTCAGACTGCACACATGCACACAAACTGGAGATGGGAATGGTTGCCTTTGGCTCTGACTGTTAAAAAACAGTTATCAATCTTCATCTAAGACTTCAAGGAGCTGTTCTTGGTGAGCAATCGATATTGCATTTGCCACAATAGCTCATTTAATTATTTTCATCCTAAATATCCTGTCAGCAGCGGAAAGTCTTCCTGATTTTAATTAATTTTGAAATCATTGATTCTTTGCCTTTTCCTTTCCTGTGGTTACACATGCAGACAGAAATGCACAGACACACACTTTTAGCCTGCAGGCTATGTAAGATGTATGACAAGTCCTTGGCGAAAACCCTGCATATTACTGAAGTGTACCTAGATGATACACAGCTTCGCTTTTAAATCTTTAACCATCAACTGCTGCAAATGAACCCCTGGCACCTAAACATAGTTGGGCAAAACAGTAAAACGAAAACTCAGTTTGCTGAATAGTTTTCAATTAAAGAGTCCTTAGATCAATAGGCAGTAGGATGTCACAGCTACAAGCCTGCTATAAGTTACAAGAGAAACACAAAGACAGAAAATAGAAGTCAGAGAACCAGAAAATAATTTCATTATTTTCACTACTATATTACATTTTGAAAATAAATACAATTCTCAGATTGATGGACATCATTAACGTCCGAAATAAAAACACATTAGGCCCTACAGCACCATGTGACATTTCTTCTACATTAAATACTAAAAAGAAACAAGATACAATGCAAATTTTCAGTACGGAGATTTAAGAAATTGTAAAAGACAAGCTCTTAACAGAAGTGTAAGAGAAAAGGTTTAGTTTAGATACCCTATGAGAATAATAGATCTTACACATGAGAAATCCTGCTTCCCATTCTGGGATAAAATCATTAACCTTGTTCATCTCTACACTCTAAATTGGTGAGTTAACTGCTCTCTGAGTTCCCAGCAAGAGCCTTGGAATCAGGAAATGGAACTCAAACATAAAAATCCATTCTTAGGAGAACATTTGTATTTTTATCTGAAAATACATGACAATGAGGTAAAGAAAAAATAAAAATAAAGATTACTTTGAACTACAAGAAAAATGGAATTATTTGTGCTACTTTTCCTGTATATAGAGCTACCTGTGCTAGGGACACTCGTGTGTATAGAAAGTGGCCCTTTAAGAAAGTTTACATTAAAAAACACAAAATAAAGTTAGTAGCTTCAAAACTGATTAAAACCTACATACATTCTAGAATGGTTTAAAAATCTCTTCAGTCGTAGTTCTACTACCAGAGACCACATTTTATTAGTAATAAAGCAGCTATATAGGATCATACTCATTTAAAATGACATAGAATAATCATGAAGTTATTTAGTTCTATAACAAAAGCATAAGTTCACAAGATGCCAGTGTGTCAGAAGCAAGGCAAAACCATGTTTTATTTTAATGTCACTGTAAAAAGGATAGTGTTTGGTGGATCAGCCAGTGTCATAGAATCATAGAATGGTTAGAGTTGGAGGGGACCTTAAAGATCATCAAGTTCCACCCCCCCTGCCATGGGCAGGGACACCTCTCCCTAGAGCAGGTTGCTCAAAGCCCCATCCAACCTGGCCTTAAACACTTCCAGGGATGGGGCATCAACTACTTCTCGGGGCAACCTGTTCCAGTGCCTCACCACCCCCACAGTAAAGAACTTCTTTCTAATATCTAATCTAAATCTCCCCTCTTCCAATTTAAAGCCATTACCCCTCGTCCTGTCACTAGACTTCCTGACAAAGAGTCCCTCCCCAGCTCTCCTGTAGCTCCCTTCAGATACTGGAAGGCTGCTCTCAGGTCTCCCCGGAGCCTTCTCTTCTCCAGGCTGAACAATCCCAGCTCTCTCAGCCTGTCCTCTTAGGAGAGGTGCTCCATCTCTCTAATCATCTTGGTGGCCCTGCGCTGGACCTGTTCCAACAGTTCGATGTCCTTTCTATGTTGAGGACTCCAGAACTGGACACAGTACTCCAGGTGGGGTCTCACAAGCGCAGAGTAGAGGGGGAGAATCACCTCCCATGTCAGAAAAGTATTGCTGAGGAGAAATTAGAGAAACATCAGAGGGATACAGAATCTCTCTCATTAACTTGTTTCTAGTTAGAAGGCAGCCTTGAAAAGACTGGCTACCCTAGATAGAGCAGCCAGTTCTATACATTTTCCATCAACATTCTTAGCTTACACCTTGGACATTATTTTCATGTGCACCTCTTCACCACAGAATGCTTTTCTCCACTATCTTCCCCTGGAAATAGTAAGAACTGCCTCGAGCGAAGCCAGTCATTACTTTATCTAACCAAATGCAACTTTAATACATTTAGTCAAAATATCTGAAGCAAGCTCAGTCAATTACTTTTCCTTTAAAAATAATAAAAATAAACATTTGAAATTATTTCAGTTCATTAAAATCCAATAAATAATTATCAGTTTGGAATACTGGTAAAATATCATCACTGGATTCTCCTTGGATAAACTACACCTATGCAACCAGCTATATATTAAAATTCTGAGAAAGCCTCCATCTCTGCCACAATCCACTAGGCAGTGTATAGTATTAACACAACAGAAAGAATTTAGAAAGTAGACTTTTGCTTGAAAAATAAAGGGTGGGAAAAACAAACCCAGGAAGCAGCTCTGTACTTCAGAGACAAATATAGTTCCTCTTGCAGACACTCCTCAGGGAAATAAACAGCAGCAGCAAGGCCACGTCAAGAAAGCTCTCTGAGACGCAAAGCAAGATTGTAAAGTACTCCACCACATGCTCACATTCCTCTGGGAACTGTTATCTTGCTCAAACAAATCCAACTCACTAAAACTGACAGTTGTGCACTGTTCTTTTTTCTTGAAGGATTAACATTAGGCAAAAAATATGAACTGAACGTATCTTTCAAGAGGCAAACTGAGACTATCTAATCACTGCTGCTAACGGAGGGAGTACGGACTGAGACTCCAGTCTATTTTTCTTGCCTATGACTAGCAGAAGAGATCTTCTGAGATTCTGTTTTTTCAAGCTGGTTTACATTCTCAAAAAAGGGGGGAAAAAGAAAACTGAAACACCAAATTATGCTGAGAGCAACAAATATATGGAAAAATCTGTTAAAGACTGAACACTTCTGAAGATACACATTTCTGTTATTTGGATGTACATAATACACATGTGGCTCTGTGTATGAGTATTTTCCAAATGTACTGCTTTTAAAATCATTTGGTCCTGGTGAACCGTAAGCTTTATAGAGCTAAAAAAAAACCCTGATTAATCAGAAAAACATAGAAAGACTTAGAATAAACATTTGAGAGAGAATTCATTTGCTTAACTTTAGCTATCTGAAAACTACCGGGAGAGCTATGAATTAAAACCAATGATTCTTCTAGTTATGCTGAGTTTATAGGGAGTCTAAACATTTAGCTTGCATTCTATACCCTACTTAGAGAGTAAGACTCTCTTGAAAAACTTCAAACACTTCAAACTCTAAAACCTAAGATCTGAATGGAAACCGTACTATGTAATTTCTGTGATACAAACCAAACTTCATTATATAATTATAATAAGCTCCAATCAACACAAGTTAACTCCAAGAAAGCAAAACATTTCATTGGATAATACTGTACTCATTTTAAAAGTTATACAGGGTGGTTCACAGCTGTGGTGAAATCCACAAATATGGATTTCTGCTAAGCAAATAGCTCTATAGGCATTGCAGCAGGTCCTCCATTTCTAAAAGGATTGAAAAATACACGTTGCTTCTTTTAGATGGCAATTTCAAACGTACGAATGAAAAGCAACAGATCAAACAAGACTCCAAATATACTACTGTTGACAAGCACCAGCTAAACACACTACTAGTTTACTTAATCCCGTCCACTCTTTACTGTGAGAGGTCACAAAAGGATCAGGAGATGTCTCTGTCAGCATTTACGTAAAGTACTTGAATAATAAATATAACATTTTATGTTAATTGTAATAGAGCAGACAACAGAAACCACAATTGTGCTTATTACTGTAATTTGAGCAGCAGAAACTAAACAATTTTTTGCCTCAAAAATTTTGTGTTTTCCTATTTGCTTTGAGACTATGGAAAACAAAAAGATGCAGGATATATCTAAGTAGAAGTTTATTATTTTTCTAAAAAATTAAGATGCAAAGCCCATTGAGACATTCTACCTTTGCTTATAATCATTTTCATTTCTAATGAGTTAGGCAGAAGGTAGTACTTCACAGCCTTAATGTATATGTTGAATGCCTCATCAACTATAAACTCATTCATACTCCTTGCACCTACCCAAACTATGACAGCAAGAAGCTTTTTCGTGTTTCCTAAATGTATTTTACTGTCCTAATCTCCCCTGTTCTGGACCCAGTAGTTCAGACTGTCCCAGTCTTGTCCTGTAATTCAAAGCACTGCATAGTATTCTATTGAGAAATTTAAGCAATATTTGAAAACGAGCACCTGTATAGAGTCTTTTTTCCCTTTTTGACATTCTTTCACATGTTTACTTAAGCACCTCCCTAGCACTTATCTAAAAAGGGACTTGCCATTAGAATCACATAGAAACCTAAACGTGTCTGGTAACTGCTCAGGAAAAGGACACTGTACAGATTCACAGGTGCTAGTGAACTTTGGAACAACTAAGTTACACAACGGCAAGGTGCAGGAGAAAAAAGTTTTCTCAGGAGGGGGTCAGGGTGAAGAGAATGAGAGTCAATTATCTCTGCTTGCAGTGCAAATGTGTTTGACCTAATATTAATATTTGGCAGTTCATACTTTGCAATGCAAAAAAAAAGAGTATGGAGGATCCCCCAACAACCCCTCCCCCAAATTAGTCTTACTAACAACCCTCAGTCTTACTAACTGAGACACTACAAAACCAGTTAACCACTGAGGACTAGGAAAGTAAAAAGTTATATGTGTAACATATAGAGAAGGAACTTGATCAATAATGTAATTTAAATGGGTCCCAGCTACGCTAAGCAAAAGGTGTAATATCAACACACACGTGGACTACATAAGCTAATAAGCTACAAAGCTCAAGAAAAGAAGAAAGGACTCAAGGCAATTATCTTTCCCACTTATACTGGAAAACTGTCTTAACTATAATGCTAAAAGAAAGGAGAAAGGTTCAGAAAGATTAAGCTAATCTTACTACTTTACTAGTAGCTTCTCAGAGTGACATCAACAGAGATACTTATAGACCTAAACTTGTTTCAGCTTCAGGTACAAATAAAGTGGTAGAATAAATGATTTTCAGATTCAGGAAAATTCAAGCTAGATAAGATAGACAAATGTGTAACGCATTTGTGTTTTACAAGCATACAACGTGGTTATACCTAGCTTATCAAGTTCACAGATGAATAACAAACATATTAAGTACTGAAAAAAATATATTAAATTATGCCATTCAAATTCTTCTAAAACAGATTACATAGGACAAAAATTGTAAATCCAGACTAAAAAGATTAAAAAAAAACTTGAACTTTTCTAATTAAATGCATAATCATGGATGCAGATCCATGTTAGTAATGCTAAATGGTTTCTGCTTTAATGAGCCATTTGAAATGAAATAGTTGCCTGCAATTAGACATCTGCAGTCCAAGGACAGCAAGCCAACTATGTAGTCTGGCTGCCAGAATTACAGTTGCATTCCTCAGCAGGACAATGAAGAGAATAGATAATTGTAATTATAACATATACATCCCTTAGTGTTCTGCGGCTTGAAAGAGTGTGAACAACAAGGGCTCTTAATACATTTAATTGCTGGCTGCTAATAAAGGGTTCACAAAAAAAGAGATCCATTTTTCAAGTGCAGTCACGAACGATTAAGCAGCACAAACTAAGATCACTAACTACCCACCTGAGGACTAACCTGCAAAGAAACTGCCTCTTAGACTCTGCAAATAACAAGTCACACGGCTTGGTGTTCAGAAAGTTGCGAGCTGTTATGAGAGCAAACTGAGAGATGGGAGACAACAGAGATGTTATTCCAGAGGGTTCAGTACATGCTGTAACGTCTCTACTCACATGTACTTCACAGAATCTCTTTGCAAGCTTTTTCCGCTAAAACTTGAACAAAGATCCTAACTGCTTTTTAGATGTGAGTACTACTGTCTCTTTCCTTACACACTTAACATACCTGAATATTTCATATATCGAAATGTTTTTATTCCCTCACAGGAATAAGAGAAAAAAGGAATTGATTTTTGTTTATTCAAACTCAGTGCAGAAATGGCCACATTCTCATCAGAATGCTTCTCTTATCTGGCTAAATCATAAATAAAAATATATTCACTCTTGAATTCTCTTTATTTCTTCTGTGTTTCTGGTATATTCTGAACATATACTGAAAATTCACTGTGATTTTACTATATTATAATTTCTTCTGTAACAAACAGCCACCTCAGCTATTCTTCTCTGTGAAATCTCAGATGTTTTTTTCAATTTAATTCGGTAATGGTAATGACAAAGTAAGACCATCATGAAAACATAAGTAAGGATTCTTCCAAGCTTATACATAGGTTATAGTCTTCAAGTTATTAGGTAAGATTTATTTAATGTAATTTATTTCTTCTATTTTTATCTGCTCCTAGATGAAGTTGAAACAGATTTTACACTGCTTTAACTGAACAGATTCAGTTATCTAGACATGCCACAGTTAATTCACTGAATCCTAAATACTTCTCTCAAGGTGAACCAAGTAACTTGTTGAATTTCTGTAATTTTAGGAACCATAGGAAAAGATATTTTTTCTAATACTCAGTATAGTTACACTGAACCTTTAGGCATTCAGACCTCCAAACAGAATCCACAGGCATGATGCCACTCTATGTGCATTGCACAGAAATGGAGACATTTTGGAACACAATTCATCTTAGCCAGTACTCCAGTTGAGCTAGCCAGCAGCAACTGCTCAGGACAAAAAGAAATCCTACCATTTTTTAAGACTTAAGTATCTGAGGAAGTGTGGAACCTCCATAACACAGATATCTAAAGCCTGGAAATCTCTCCCTCCTGAGAAAGACTCAGCCATTCATTTGAAAAGAGACAGATAAGTCATTTTTTTGGACAATTTTGCCTCCATTTACCCAGGATATAGAGAAAATTCATGTCATCCTTTGACTGGTAGATGGGAGGCCTGCTAGAGTATAATAGAGTAGGTAAAACATTAATAGATGTTTAAGTGTGGATGAAAGAATTAAGTTATTAGACCCTAGCCTCCTAAAAATATAAAACCAAAGTTCAATTTCCAAGTACTACCTAAGAACAGTTGAGATACAGTCATTCTATTCTTGTCTGAGAACAACTGTGTTCAGTGTAGATGAGCATGAATAAAAGCTAAAGCAACATAAGAGAAAAAAATATATAGAAGATTCTGGACAGAAATAATAACATTTTCTGGATCTCACAATTTCACCTTTTCTTTGCTTCAGTTGAGGGAAAAAAATAAAAGGAGGAAATCCACAGCTTTCCAGGTCAAAAAGCTAGCTGGGCTTAAAAACACCAAACATCATGCTGGCCATAAAATGCTAAAAATACTGAACATTTGCATAATTATATATCCTCCTTAATTTTACTATTAAAAAATGCCACAATAATTTCTGTATATTGACTGTTTATTGCCTTCCGCGCTCTTATTAATTTTCACCAGTTAGAAATCTCCTGTCTTCATTTGAAGCTGCTTCAGTCATTACCATGAACCACCTATGACTCTCCTGCTGTCTAAATAAGCAATTATCTATGCTTACACTCTGTGTTGTCACACTTCATTCCTTATTTTTATGCTCACGTGAACTGCATGTTTATGATCAAAACACAGCTCCAACCAATTCATGAGGACATGATGGAGCTAGTTCTTTTTAAACCACAAAATATAATGCAACACTTTAGAGAAGCTATCCCTTTACATCAATTTTCATTAACTGCTGGAATATCACTGACGTATTGCTATAAAGCAACCAACAGCGTATTTCACACAGCTGTTCTTCATTTCCTATTAAAAGCGTAAAGCAGCCAGGCAGAACTATATTTAATGAGGACTGGATGTCTTCTTTGGACATTGTTTTCATAAGGGGTTATTCAGCGTATAACAGCTATTTCTTGAATCTGTCCATGAAGTAGAAAAGTGCTGTAACTAGAAAAGGAATTCTTTTTTTGTAATGGCTCAAAGTGAAATGGTTACTTCTGAGCAAAGTAGAATAAGAAAAAGAGTATCCTCAAAATTAAAAGCTAAATAGTTAGCGTGTGCTTGTTGCCTTTTTTTTTTTCTCCTTAACCGCCACATTCACTAGTCCTAATCAAAAACAGGAGACAGGAGAAAAAAATCCAATATCAAATTGTAATTTTTTCTGTAAAAATATTTCTATTTTCCTAACGTTAATTGAACATATCTTTTATGTCTCAGATGAAACAATGTCACTCCAAAGATGCTTCCAATATTCTCGCCTTTATGTTTTTTGCTGAGGTTGTTAATAGAACAACCCCAGCAAAGACTGAATTTTTCTTCATATCTCTATGAGACACACAAGGTTTAACGTTATTCTTAACTATGCTCAAATTATTGGATAAACTTTCCTGATTAAACATTAGTGAAAATTTTTATCTTTACATTGCTAGACATAAGCGCAGAATTTTTCTGTTCTCTCAACAGTATTTAGCATTTTAAATATATTTACATCTGTACCAGACAGCTATTTAAAAATGCATTGAAAAAGGTAAATCATTTAATCATATAGAATTCTCATCCAGAGGCAGTTGTAATATCCTTTGATGAAACAAGACAGGAAATATTTCAGACTAGATCCAAAGATATTCCATAGGAACACATGAAATTAAGCTTTTATCCTTTTGAAAAGGATACCGCCAGGTGCATAGCTTCAGCTATCAATTTAATTTTCCAAAGCTCAGATCTACAAACAAAACCTACCAGTTTATTAAAAAACCCTTATTCTGTGATTCAGTTCGACATACACTTAACATTTAGACATAATTATTCATAGTTTTGAATAACAGCTTTGTGCACTGTCTTAAGGGGAATTGTGTCAATAGGGGACAGCTGAATTCTATTAGTAACTTCTAATATTTATAATGAACTGAACAAATGAAAATTTTGCACATGAATAATATATATTGTACACTAAAATCTATGTGTACTGTCACAAAAGCACCAGCAAATTACTCTTTCTTTCTTGTTTCCTGTTTTTCCCTGGTAAAACTATATTTAAATAATATTTTTTTTATGGCTGTAGCAAAAACAATTCTAAAAAAATCTTCTGAAAACTCATAGCTTAACTAGCAGTTCCATTCAGTTTAGTCTGTAGAAGAAATGAAAGACAATCACAGGGAGTTTTATAAATGTCTACAAAGCAAAGATCATTTAAAATTCAAGAGTTGTTGACATAGACTTGCACCTAAACAACGAAACAGATATCTGGACCTTATACATAGCCATAAAGTACATTATAGTATGAAGTAATTAGACTTATTACACAGAACTGATTTCAGAACAAAAAATCCCAACCTTAAGAACTAGAACATGGAGTTTTAATTCTATCAGGTCTTGATACTTTGTTATTACACCATTCTTTAAGTTTAGTTGCTCAAGTTATTCTGTCAAATATCAGTTCTGATTGTCTTTAAAGTATGTTCCCCAGAAATACAGGGTAAAACCCGAAAATATACATACAACTTCTTCTTATAAAAATGGACCCAAATTCTAATATACACTTAACATATGAATTAAGTCCTACAAATAAATCATCATTGGGTTGAAATTTTTTGTTAAGGCACATTTTAAGTCTTAAGCATTATTTTGCCAATCTTTACTTCTCTCCTCTCTGGTTTCAGCCATCACCAGTTTCTTTAGTACAGGTTAAGTCATTAGTTTTGTGATCAAATGATAGTGATCACTAAATGCGATTCCTCTCTGAACATAACAAATATGATCCTGCAAAGCCAGGTTCCTTCAAATCATGACAGCTTGGAAAGCAGTCCAGTCCTATTCAAAGTCTGTGTATCTAATTAAAATCAAAGTATTCTGAAAACTCGAGTTTCAGATGTATTTTTGAGACTGCATCACAGTCAAGTTTATACCACATTTCTTGTGCTCTGTGGTTCAATTTTATATTCATCAATCACATACTGAAGGGGGTTACAAGTTCACAGCAAGTGAGCTGGATGGCATGTTCAGAATATTGAAGAAAACAGTTTTTTAACCAGTGGGGATTAAAGAGTAGGTCAAAGAAATCAAATAAAAAAACAAAAAAAAAATTTTTGTGGGTTTGGGGCAGGGTGAGTGGGTGGCATTTTCACTGACAAACAAACCCCAGATTTTAAAGTGAGACATGGCCCTTCTGACCATCACCTGTTATATGAAATATCATAAATTAATAAACAGTAACAGAAGGGATAGAATTTATTTCTATGTAGAGAAAGAGCATTTAATACTTATTCCTAAAGGTTCTGAAATTTAAAATACATGTGTCTGGTGGTTAGCAGCCTGTAAGAAACTAATTATTCCTCAATATTTGTATCATAGATAAACAACCGCAGCACCATATTACAGCACCATTACTATCAGTTACAGCAAATTTGCTAAGGATTGAAGCAATCATCAGTAAGTATGATAGTCATACACACTATCTCTGAGTGGGTATGGGGATCATTTGCAAGGCTGCAAGTGAACATATAAATCAATACTAACACTAAACATCTGGTAGTTGTTAGGAAATACACAATACTATAAAAAGGATATTTTCTAGTCAGGAGTGACTATAACAGACCTTAATGCGTGGAGCAATATTGAAAACACTAGCACAAATTCTTAACTAATCCAACGATCCAAGGCCTTATGTTCTTATTTTTTATTATAATTTTTATTGGTTTGGTGGGTTTGAGGGTTTTTTTTGCAAGGGTAGAAGGGAAAGACCCTCCCATATAAATATATATTTTTACCATACAAATATTTAAGTAATCCGTCTCTCTTGCTTTGTAATTCTACTCCATTTCTCTCTTTTAACATAATTTAGTAGCTTGAAGACTGAAGTTCAAGAAATGGCCACCAATGTAGATGGGGTAAAGTAAGTTTTACTGGTTTTACATATAACATTAAAAATATCTGGCATAATTTTTCAAAACATACACAGAAAAGAATAAAAAGGAGAAAATATAGATGAACACTCTTAGCCAGCTCTTATGTGATCAGCCATCCTAAGGCAGGCTCAAGAGAGAAAGAGCAACAGCAATGGAGGGGAGTGCATTAGAAAAGGGGGTTCTGCATTTTTCCAGATGTGATACCAGGACAGAGGTTTTAGAAATATGAATGTCCTAGATTAAAGGAGGCAAAGAAGAGAAGCCCATCCAAATAATTCACTAAGGAAATAGCTGCTTCATCAGTCTTGTCTTCCCGAGATTTCACACAGGAGAGATGTCCTAACTCTATTTAATAAATTCAGCGACAACTGTTACTGCCTTACACACCACTTAATCACTTAGGAGACACAAATCCACAGTAAACAAGGCTTTCTTACTTCTAGAGCTCAAGGTACTACTTATTGTTAACAATGGCATAAAAGTGAAATAAAGTCAATAAAGCAGCCAGGTTCACACCACTGGCAGCAAGGTCAATTGCATTACTTTTGTGCCAACTCATAATGGTCTAAGCATAACATAAGAAATACAGCAATTTTCTGTTATTTTTGGAACTCAGAAGCATATTTATGTATTGCCAGAAGTACAACGGTTCATAAAATCTAAAACTTGCTGTAGGGCAAAGAAAGTTCAGTTCATGCAAAATTCAGGCTGTGAATATATATAGTGACAAATGCACACTAGTTAAGGCTTTTACTACTAACGGCAAGGGCAATTCTCCTTCTGAACTCCCACTAAAAATTCCGTAATCTCAATATGGTCATAAAAGAGAATTTGCTTTCAGTATAACAAACAATTAAAAAAGATATGCTGTGTTTTCAATTTCAGGATCATCAAGGTTATAGGGATTCTCCTCTGTTGGTAGTTTAATCACAGAAAGCATCCCCTTCCCAAGATGATTAAAATACTTCTGGATGCTTTTCCAAGTATTTTTGATACTGTATGCTTTTATTTCACCTAAAATATCCCCACTAAGAAGAAAGTAATTCCTCAGTGAGACCATATTTAATACTTCATTAAAAATAAAAAAATAAAAAAAAAAAAAGTTCTTTCTTGGACTTCCTTGAGGTGAAACTGTTTGGGGATTTATTCCTATTATTATTAATACCTAGATATGGATTTCCTGTGAGAATTTTGCTCACTCATATAAGAGGAAGTCACTGAGGCATTAGAAACTTATTTCAATCACTGGTGATTCTGGTGAAAACTCAGATCATCTCTGGTGATCTATTAACATCCACAAGGATATTAACTGCAGCAGTGAAAGCAATATTGCTAAGAGGGCAAGACACTATGGGAAATACCTACAACATAATACTGTCACTAAGTGTAAAGTTAACTCTCAGTCTGGCTTGTTCCTTTATCATGTCTTTATCTCATGAGAAACAGCTGTCTTTTTTAACAATTCCCTCCTGTTTGTAGAGAACAGGCAGCTGAAGGAAATGAAAACAGTTTAAATAAGAATTGTGAAATTCAACACTCCAGGGAGAAATAGTATACGTGCTGCATTGCAGTGGCTGTATCTTTAATTTCTCTGCTTAAGCATATGGAGTTCAGTTCATGCAATGCAGTAGTATGTGAATGCTTAGAACTTAAACCTACCAGAGTTCTAGACATTTTCTAAGATACCAGTGTGTAGAAAAGAAATCTTGGTTTCACAAGCATCATCTTATTTAAATAAATAAATAGATAAATAAATAAATAAAATAAACAAACATAATGCCTGAAAGAAAACAAATATGTAAACAGAACAAAAGGAAGATACTATTGAAGATACTTGATTTGAAAAATGTAAATTCACACATTCACAATTCTTTATTTGGGTATTTTTCATAAGTTTCATCAAGCTGTTGTGAAAACTCTACCTTCACTTCTGCATCCTGGATCCACACTAATGGGTATCTGATTGGTACCCATTAGAGTTCTATGAATGACTGTTACTTTATGGTCATTTAAGTACAAATTATTTTACTTCTCTGTACATTGTTTATATTTATCAGATAATATTTTATTTGCCAATCAGGGACCTCCCAAATTATTCCCATTTCTCCAAGGTAAAAACACTAGCTTTCACAGGAACCAAAAGCTAAGACTGGTCATAAAGTCAGCAGAAATGTAACTGAAGACTTACTTCCAGTATGAAGTCTATTGCCTACTGAATATTTTTCTTTGTGAAAACAGCTCACCGCTACTATCCTTAGTGTTACAAGAAACCATTGAATCAGTAGTGTCAAAGAGCAGATACAGTCTGAAATTAGAATTAAATATTGGTGTTAAAAACGTATTAGATACAGAGGGTACAAAAAAAAATAATAGACCTACTAAAGGTGATAATTATTTCAGTGGGTTTACTGAGATGGAGAAGCATCCCAAATTAAGCAGTGAAAAATGAAAGAAATACATGTAGATTATACTTACTCTAAATTTATTGTATAGTGATATATTCTGTAGTCATTTTGCTCCAGCAAGAAATTCATAGTCAGAAATGGAGTTGTGCACCTGCCACTTCATGCTCTCACTGGTGCAGTTTACAGTTCTGTAAGCACCAGAAGGAAGGTACAAACCAAGGTACCAGAATTTAGTATACCTATGAATTTTTAGAAATTCATGAATTCTCACATAAGATATTAAGACAACTGAATGATATAGACAGGATATAAGGAAGAAATTATTTATGAGGATGGTGAGACATTGCAATAGGTTTCCCAGAGAAATTCTGGATGCCCTGTCACAGGACAGGTTGGATAGTGCTTTGAGCGACCTGATCATGTGGAGGATGTGTCTGCCTATGGCAACTGGGGCAAACTACATGAACTCTGAGGGTCTCTTCCAATCCAAACCATTTGATGATTTTATAGATTCTTGTTTATTAAAGTCTTGTGATTTATTTATATTTTTGTTTGGTTACTCTAGTTAGAAGCCCTCCCTTGCTACACATATTTCTGAAAACTACAAATTCTTAACCATCATTCTCCCTACAGTGTAAATCAAGGAAAATCGTTCTGATATTAAAAAAAAAAAAAAAAAATATTAGTAGTTCATATGTAGGTTTTGTAAAGAAGCCAGGACAGCAAGTTTAACATGGTGTACAACAGACAGAGATAATCTACTCCAGTCACTCCGGACATCTACTTTTCTATATTGTTCAATTCACACAAGTTATTTATTTCTTTTTCTCCAAACATCTTTTATTCAATGATTGGATGGGAAATTTTTGCAGAATAGTGGTTCCTAGAAAAGTAGGGGTTTTGCTATTGTAGTTGAAATAAAAACAGGGAAGCTATTTTTCTTATCAGAAATATCAGCAGAAGAGTAAGGAAGACAGCTATCACAACATAGAATGACCTCTTAATCAGATTTTTTTTTCATCATTTGGAAATTGTGTATCTGCTTACTGTACACCATAAACACTAATATTTTTTAGCAGGTGTCAGAAGCCACAGTAGTTCATTTATCCTGCTAAAAGCTAAATACTAAATCACTAAAAAGTAAATATTAAGAACTTTTTAGCAATATGACCATCCAGCAGTGGCTTGGCATATTCAGATGTATTCTTTCATGGTGGCAGCCATGTCTCAGGCTTCATTTGTTTCTGTCTGCAAATAAGCTGCACAGAAAACAAGTTTAGAACTACCCAGGAAACACAAAATGTTTGAAGACACAAATGGATATTAAAAACTACTGATATTTGCATTGAAGACAGGATGGCATTTACAGATGGCAAAACTGAATACAACAATTTTATGTATTATGCAATATCTATTCAGGCACACTTGTGAAAAATCCAATGAAACCAGTAACTACACCTAAACTGAAAAACATACCACTTTAATGAATAAAACCTTTTTCTAACAATAAAGAAGTACTTTTCCAGATCATACCAAAGCAGTTTCAACTTGATTAGAAAATAAAAATAAAGACCATAGCCATCATGGTGGAGACAATGACTCTAGGAGGAAAGTCAATGAACTATTAAATAGGAAATCATCATCTGTTTTCAGACTTTACTTCACTACTATTGCATTCCTCCAGTGAGCCATTATCTGGTAGAGGGGGCCTTAATTTTCTGGCAGGAAATTTCAATGCATTTAGCATAGCTATTCGTATCATAATGTGCAATCACTCCCTCATAAGAAATTCCAACTAAAATGTATGCTTTCCCAGCATGGTACCTCCATTAGCACATCCAACTGCCTAGTGAACTCAACAGACTTAATGTTATTCCATTACTGGCTGTTGAAGGCCTCATTATCTAATCTTGGCCTACTCGATGGCTCATACTTCCCCAGAATTTTTTTTTCTCCCCTTGTTTGTCTTCCCACAGAGCATTACTCCACTGGAATAAATAATAAGCAAATGTACATAAATAATATTGTCTTACTAGTTAGAGACTCCTGGGTCACATGAATTGTAGAACTAGTACTGCAGTCCATTTTTTGTTTCTTTTATTAAAAAAAAAAAACAAGAAAAAAAAAACAAAAAAAACAAACAANAAAAAAAAAAAAAAAAAAAAAAAAAAAACAAAAAAAAAAAAAAACAAAAAAAAAAAAACAACAAAAAAAACAACCACCCAACACTTAAATTCTTGCTGTTGTCCCGTTAACGAGGAGAAGACATATTGAAAGAATAACATCACAATAAATTCACTCATGGTGATTTGGCTTACTAGCTTCTGCAGTGCAGCTTCTGGCTAATCTGAAAATGCCATAGAACGTCATAAAACTTTTCAGTACTTTACACAATCAGAATCTTACCAAAATAAAAGACCTGGAGCTTTGTCTACTTTTCTGACATATGGAATTGCTGTATCTGTTCAAAAAGTTTAGAACTCCTTCCTCCTTCTCTCCATCTCTGGCAAGAACTAAACTGTTTCGATTTACAAAATACAACATGAAAAGAGATAATTTCACCAGGTCTCTACAAAACAAGTGTAGACTGATTTGGACAAATAACGAGTGAGAGTCTCACTAAATGTCATCGGGAAGAAAGTAGTATAGAGTGCTATAGTTTCTAATATGGTCATTAAATTTGCTTCCCAAGTCCTGTCCACCAGATTATTTGTTAAGATGTTCCTTCAGGTGGTGAAATCTGAAAATATCCACAAAAATTAAAACAAAACAGGCTACTGGAAAAACTGAAATAGTACTGGCAAGTGACCTTCTGGGACCAGCCTTGAAATCAACACTATTTTTGTATTTCAAAGAAACACAAAACAGGTAATCTTATTTGCAACTTCTGCTGTATAGTTAATGAATGTTTATCAAAATACATCATCACTTTGGCGTGTATGTAGCCACTGATACACTTACTTAGGGCTCCAAAGTAATTATTAAAGAATACATACCTCCTTAGAGCTACTGGCAAGACAGATTCGAACTTTAAACACATCATCAAAAGTCAAAGNAGCCAATCCTGGAAAGGCTCTACATGGTTTGCAACCAAGCTTTCCACAAAGCTACCTATTCAACAGCTGCATATGAAGGAGTCAGGCAGATTAACCACTATGCCTATGACTGTACCATGTAGACAAGCTCAATTCATGATTCTCCTTATACTAAAACACAGCAAACCAGCTGAGCTCTGAACGTAGCATGGAATAGGTTTCTCGTTAATAGTCTAACATCATAACTAATATATACTAATACATCTTCCGTGATTGTAAAAGCCCTAAAAGTTACATTTGAGATGACCACACTATAAAGGTTTGCTGTAATTTGAAAAATTCACATGCCTGATAGGATTAAAACACATGCAAAACAGGAAGTGATGTAAATGTTTCTCCCAAAACAGAAGGATAACTTCTAGAAGAAAAGGAAGAACTGGTACTCTGGTTTACCAAGAATATGGTGTCTGTGTAATAAGCTACAATTCTTCAGGAATATGAGTAGAGGCCTCAGTTTCATAGCTCTTATTGCTGTTGTTTTTGGAGAGGTTCTGTCAGATAAAATAGTGCTCTACCGAGTTACTGGAGCTGAATCTCTCAGAGGACAGCCATGAGGGGTTATTGAGTATAAAATAAAGATCATAAGATAATTCAAGTTCAAGAGACCTCAGGACTTCCCTAGTCCAAGCCCTTGCTCAAAGCAATGTCACTTCTGAGGTCAGACCACGTTGCTCAGAACTTTATCAGGTCTTGAAAATCTTCAAGAATGGAGACAGCCCAACCCTCTCAAAGCAATCTGTTCCACAGCTTTACTTTCCTCATGGCGAAAAAGTTTTGCCATGTATCTACTCCAGATCTCTCTCAGCTTATGCCTTTGTTCTTATGCTCATATCGTGCACTGCTAGGAATAGCTTAGCTCTGTCTTCTTGATAATCTCCTCACAGGTGTTGGGAGGGCAGACCTTAGGTCCTTATTTTCTCTAGGCTGCTCTAGGCTACTTTTCTCTGCTTCTCCTCATAGTGCAAGTGCTCCTGTCTTTCATCCCTGACAATCCTATTGGCTCTCTGCTGAACTTGCTGCAGTTTATCAAGATGCTTCTTATACAAAGAAGTTACTGTACATGTTCTGTTTGAGCTTCCAAATGTAATATTTGAAATGCTTCAGTTTTCTGTTTGAGTCCTGAAGTGTTTTGTTCAATTCCCTACTATCCTAAGGGAAAAGTAATTGCAATTCTTATAGGGTCTATGTGCTACTATTTCCAACCATATGTCAAAGAAAACACAGCTTAGAGAAGAGGGCGAAATACCACACCACAGACCTAACTATACCTATAAGAATCTATTTTCAAGGGGGTATTAAGGAAGCCTTACTGACCACATCATTCCATATTGTGCAATGGATTGCTCCCAGTGATGCTTCCACATCACAGACATAGAAAATTTTGAAAAAACTCTATAGTAAAAAAAATAAAACAACCAAAAAAAATAAAAACACACCACCACAAAACTCAGTAATAATTTATACTAATACAAAGCCTTAAGTGAAAACATTTTCAACATTTTCCATACTTCTTACATTGAACTGCACTTGACTGGATACTAATCACCTACCTGTAATATTGCAAGCTGCTTCAAAAATTAATTACTGCATTTCAAAATTATCACAGTTTATGGAATGTAAAGAAAACAATACTTTAGTGGTTCTGGAAAGTTGAACACATCTCTACAAATGAAGACACAGGAACACAGCTTCTCAGGGAACAGCTCACTCTTTAGGACCAAATCATTAGTAAAACCTGTATTAGAACTTACTGGCTAGTTGTTGCTAATTTATATTCCCAGAAAAACCCTTCATTATTTTTCTGTAACAACTATGATAACTAGAGTTCAGATAGTAAAGAACCTCTCATAATAGTCCTTTATCTGCCACTGCTCTACTGATGGACTTTCTGCCTTGATCTCACTTGTAAATCAATACAGGTTCCTGAGATTCTAATTCTAACCAACAGCATTAAATAAACTTCATATAGCATTTTGAGTCCCAAGACTATTCTGACCAAAAGTAAAAGAAACATATGCTAGCATCCACAAAGTAAAGAAAAAAAAAAGAAAAAAAAAGACAAATATATGCAAAAAAAATTAAAATCTCCTTAAAATCTGTTAGCTTCTACTCCTGGAATTCCCTCTCTCTTGTCTCTTTCACACATAAATATATTTTTACACAAGCATCATCCTTATGAGTCTCTTGATTCACAGCTTTTTTGAAAGGAGTGTGATCTTTGCCTCAAAAACGCAAAAGCTAACAAAACTCACTGATTTTGTACCAATTTATTTTTCCTGAATATTATTATGTTCAAGTTAAACTTCAACACATATATACTTTATTATAGTATTTCACATTTTACAGTTTTGTTTTATGCTTCTTTCATTTGTATAATTCCAAGTATATCCCATATGTTTCAGGGTTTTTTTAGGAATGAACCTCAAATGAAAATTTGATCTCATAAAATTCAGAGCAACTTCAATAAAATTGGCAAGTACCTTTATTTTAAAACTAATATGGCTGATTTTATTAAAGGAACACACACACTTCATTTAGGGGCAGGAAAGAGCAAAAACCTCATGTTTTTCTCTATCTTTCTCCAGGAAACTCTAGTTACTAAATCCACTACTGTGTCATTCAGTATTCTACATCCATGTCTAAAAGACAGAATCATTGACTTTGTTTTACATTAGTACATTTAAAAACATGTTTTTATAAATGCTAATAAATAAGGAAAAAAGAGGAAAATTTAATAATGAAATGCATATTTAGAGGCAAAGAAGTTGTGAAGATCACAGAGGTGTGTTCACCTCTATTGCGCTTCATAGAGATCTATCAAATAAGCTTAATGCTCAGATGATAAAAAAAAAAGTAAAAAAAAAAAAGTTACAGCATTTTCTTCTTCAAGGATCATTATTAAATTGGTTTCTGTGTAATTTTATATACATGGTGTTGACAGTAGAATTTGAAGTCTACAAATATGCAATTATGTTACTAAATTATTTCCCCCTGCCCCTAAACACAGCAATGAACCAACAGAACCAGGTTCTCATGAGTGATGTCAATTACCTGGACATATGTTAGGAAAACACTGCAGAGACATGTAAGTTGCTACTAGATTTACTGCTCATAAACAGAGACTTACTTGATAACATATCTACCAATGGTGATCTCAGAAACAGCAATCGTAACACTGTGGAGTTTAAGCTCCCGCTGAGCACAGCAAAGACCAGTGCAGGACTTGGATTTTATAAGAGCCAACTTCAATATGCTCAGATGTGAGTAATTCCATGGGAAGCATCCACGAAGAACACAGGAGTTTGTATATGCTGGGACTTATTCAAGAACAACCTCCTGAAAACACAAGAACACTCCATTGCATACAAAATTAAAGGACAGTGGCAAAACAAAAGACTATAGGTATGCCAGTTTTCTCCAAGGAGTCCAGGACAGTCCAGTTGGGAAATTATGTTGATATCACCTTTTAAATTAGTCTAACAACTTAATGAACTAACTGCTTAGTAGCCCTCCAGCTGTTAGTTTGATGTTCCCTGGCTTCAATTCTAGACATACTCTACTGCAAAACAACCTGCTTGGGAAGACCTCCTACTTCCAGCATTCATGTTAATGTGAATCACACTGCGTGAAGCACCCTAGAGAGTAAGAAATAAAGAGCACTATAACAAAAAGGGTATTTTTTTTCTGTTGGAAGATGAATAAATAAAAAAGTAAAAAAAAAAATTATTTTCAGCAATCCTGCAGAGAAGAATATTCCTTCAGATACAGAGGTATTTTCATCTGGATCCTGACTAATCCTACTCAAACTTTGGACTCACATCAGAATAACTGTCCTGTATTTTAAGCAAATAGAAGGCTAAGAAATCCAAAACACCCTGAAGCTAATATTGTTTATCTTTTATGTTAAAAGCACTGAGACCAATCATATCATCAGGCACACAAAATTTGCAAAGTGGTGTTTTCTGAAATATGTCATTTATCATGAAAAGATTAAGAAACGATTGTTCTCATGCTCAGAAATTCCTTTAAATTCTCAGTCTTCATTTGAAATGAGTGTAACAAAGTAACTTACATAAACCTTTGGATAACATACATTTAAAAAAAAAAACTTTTTTTTTTTAAATAAGTGACCTTTGAAGACCCATTTAAAGATGTCATATAGTTCACGTTAAGTGCCGACGAAGTAGCCCAGTTGACTTCAGCAGGACTACTGACAAGTTTTATATTGCTTTTTCATCAGGAAAGTACATTAAATATTTGGCTGAACTGAGGCCTCACGTAAACAGATGGCTTGAATAATACATCCATTGCTACACATAACAAAAAAAGAGATAAAATTAGATTTTGTCTTTATAAAAAATATTGAGAGAAATTACATGCACAGAATATCCTTTACAAAAGAACACTGTCCTAGTAGCATTTCAACACTAGGCTTGAAGAAATTATTCTATGGCATCAAAATAATGAATATTTTTAAAGTTTAATTTTTATTTCCAGGGTGTTACATAGCCTCTTATTATTTGAAATAGGATACAGCCTTATCTCTGCTAGTAACATACTATTGCCTGTATATTCAGGCCTTGGAAAGTGGGAATATGAAGACTATAAAAACTGTGTTATCTGAAATCTCCATTTCACAGCATTATGATACTTAATACTTTTTAGCACACTCTGTATGTTATCTATGTTGAATGTGGCTTGGGACAGCAGAGGCCTCAGGTTCACAAAGAAAATATATAATAACAAAAGAATGTTAATTTTGTTTCCAGCCTGACATAAAGATCCTCACATGCAGATTCAGGTTGATGCTTGAGTCTTCCTAGGTGCTGTTTAAAATAGCTCCATATGTGTGCTTCTAGCAATAGCCTTCCCACTAGTCTATTTAAATGGAAAATACATTTGCTGCTACAATTCTAGTTAGAAGGTTGATTAAGCAGCCTAAATGAGGAATATAGAACCATTTAAAATACTCAAGAATATGCAAATCATCAACAGAAAGTGTGCAGACATGACTGTGGACCAATAGGAGACCTGTGATGTTCTGGAGGGGCAGGTGGGGTCCAGGCACAATATCCTGTAGCATCTGGAAAGCTCTAAAATTGAATCCATGATATTCTGGATAGGAAATAGAGTTATTCTTTAGGAAAATGAATTTAAGTAATAACTATATATCTGATCTGGATGAAAATCCCAGTGAAGTCTACATGTACTATATGACACCATTTAAAATTAGAAATAGTGGGCTACAGCTTAAGGAGATAAGCAAAAAAGATTCTTAGGGAGAAGTAATATTTTTATCAGACAAACATATACACATCTGGAAATGGAGAAAATAGCAAAACATTCAAGCATGTAAACCTTCAGGTGTTTAGCAGACAGGATAGTATGCCCAGAAGTTTGTTCATTCTACCAGCTATGCCAACTGGTCTAGTAATTAGTTAGCATCAATTAGTAACTGAAAGAAATAACACATTCTTGTTTTTCATAAATCAGAAGTATATAATGAATTGAGACAGACAGAACTTACCAAACTACACCCAAATTAACCACCTGCATATTCAGAGACAAATATTTACATACCATTTTAATTCTTTTTGACTCCATTACAGTACTTAGCATTTATTACTCCATCAAACAAAATAATCAGCTCTTCAGTTCATCTGTATTGGCATATCCAAGCTGGGCATATACATAGTAAACTAAAGTTTAGCCAAATTACATACATATATGCAGCAGTTTGGTGAAGTTCCCACTGACTGGAAATGGGCTAATATAATGCCTATTTTTAAAAAGAAAAAAAAAAGAAAGAATACCTGGGGAACTACAGAGCAGTCAGTGTCACCTCTGTGCCCAGCAAGATCATGGAACAGATCCTCCTGGAAACTAGGCTACAGTAGATAAAAAATAAGAAGGTTGATTGGTGCCAGCCAACAGGGCTTCACTAACAGTGAATCACACCTGAAAACTTCAGTGGCGTTCTATGATGGCATTAGAGTTGGTGGATACTGGGAAAGCAACATACACTATCTACCTGGATTGTGCAAAGCATTTGACACTGCCCCACGTGGCATCTTTGTCTCCAAATCAGAGACAAGCATTTGATAGATGGACCGCTCTGGATAAAGAACTGACTAGATGGTTGCACTCAAAAAGTTGCAGAAGCTGATGAGCCCATAATACAAGCTCCTTCTCTCCACAAATTGAATGATTTACATTGCTACACTGTTACCACTCCACATCCTACAACTGTAGCCATAATGATAGCTAGAGTTGTTCATTCTGGCAAATAAATATGGTAATTACAGATTTAATTGATTATGCTGCTCCTAAAAGCAACATTCTTTAACCATAACAGTAAAGAAACAGACTAAAAGTAATATTGCTTTTGGTTCACTTTTCATGAAAAGTTACAATACGTTGTATAAATAAACTATTTTATTGAATTTCAGAATGCATATCTTAAGAAAACTGTCGTCTTTAACAGATGATGGTATATTGGGCTACAGTCCTCAGACTTTAAATTTCATACAGTGCAGACACTTGCACACTTCTAGAGTAATGGTACTTGAGTCCCTGTTTCAAAAAAACAACCTATGCTTCAGCTAGTTTTCCAGACTGTGTAGGAACTTTTACAGGTTGCACAAATACTGCAATTTCCCTACTTGTCATTACACTGAGTTCTCTTTATAACTTTGTAAAGATGTAGCATAACAGCTCTATATAAATCCATTATATAAATCCATGTTAATCTTACTATATTTATAAATAAATGCATACACCCTCAAACCACATCTGGAAGAATTCTATGAAATTTTCCATAAGACAGAAGGTGCAATTTCTGCTAAATGCTGTAAAACACTTGGGCGTATCTTTCCTTTGGGGTAGGATTGCAAATTTCTGATAGATCCTGTCTCCTAAATTATGAAGACTACATACAGGAGTCTAATATTTAATAATGCAATTAATTTTCAAAATAGCTGACATCATTTCTAAAACATCTTACAGCATGAAATCCTGCTTAGTCCCTAACCTCCTGAAGTTAACTGTGCCTAGGGGAAATTCCAAGCTTGTAATGCCATAATAAGCGATTGTTTAGTGTTTCCTTTGAAGTATACACTTGCTACCATAACATTTTACTAAACACATCTCATCAGCAAATTCAGAAAAGTCCTTTCTCTAAAGAGCTAATTATAAAACTGTCTATATAACAAGCTATCCTCTTTGAAGCTCTAAATCAGAATCCAAGGCTCTATTTCTATAATTATTATTTCCTTTTATTTCTATGGATCTTTTCACCCTCAGGAACCTTAAGAGCACCTTTTTCTCATCAAATCCTTCTGTCCAGCCACAGTGCCTGTTAGCAGTCACTAAACTGTTATTCAACTACCCATCTCAAATATAACATTTAATTCTGCATCATTAGGTAGAGATAATAAATTGTGATTTTACAAACGTCCGTTTACTGCTAACATAATCAAATGACTAATTCATAACAAGTTATTCAACAAATTGGAAATCTTATTGTCTATAAAAAAAACTTCATTGTCAAATTAAAGATATTACCATTTCAAACCAAGGATGTAAACAAGTATGACATATTCTTTGTCTCTATGTACTCTAAGGAATTAGCAGGATGTAAAGCAGCTGTAGACTGTTAACACTATTAGATAAGCACCTAAATTTCATTAAAGCACTAATTGAGCAAGGTTAAAAATACTATACTTCCAATGAATGTATTCTTTTAACCCAATTAACTAAAAAAGTCTATGTGCCTAAAGGAAAACAAAACTACATTTTAGAACCTAATATCTCAGTACAGAATTTGCACCCAGTGTAATAACCCCATTATCCATATCAATTTATACAGTCATTGAAAATTATGACATCAAAGATTAGTAGAGTAAGTTAAATTCCAGAAGTGTGCCGAAAGAAAATCCTGATGATAATTCCCTTTAGGAGGAAAGCAAAACAGTGAATTTTGGAGAACACCGCACAAGAAAATAAGAAATTGAGGTATAGAAGCAAATTAGATTAAAAAACAAACTTAATTAATATGCAAAATACTAGCATTGCTAATAGTGCATATTTCCAGTTTTGCACCTCCCCAGTTCCTTGAGTCAATAATTAAGAGTTTACTTTTAACAATTTTTGTTCAAAATATAATCTCTTCTTTTATCACTGCTGTGTTTCTTTTTTTACACATTTTCCTTGGCTAATGCTGCTTACCTAAACTTTGATTAAAATTGATCAGAGACAACTGAATTCAGATTC
>VXBW01005804.1:817719-832714 GCA_013400375.1 Thinocorus orbignyianus | reverse complement strand
GGGGGGGGGGGGGGGGGAGAGGGGTGGGTTGAGTAAGGTATTGAGCCTGGGAAATACTTAGTTGTCTTTCGTAACAGTAGAAGAATGCTCTCAATATTATTCACATCCAATATCTGACATGTTTGTCATTTATCTTTTTCATGAAAAACGTCTTAAAGCCTTGGTTATATCATGACAAAAATATTTTTTTTTTTAATTTCAGGTTTCAGATGTCTCTTACAATGCCTTCGCTTAATCTCTTGCAATCTCATATGTAATGGGAAAAAAAAAGTATTTTTTCCAATTGTATTAGCTTAACCAAGTTAGTTTAATACAATTCAAAACTATTTACCAAAAGTAAGCCATTGAATTAATGCACCTGAATATTGCTGTCTATCCATACTCAGCCTTACATCATTCTTTAGTAATTCTTTGTCTTATTGAATCCAACAAAGCTTTTAAGAATATTAAACTAACATAACCACAAAGCTAAGAAGGTGAAGCAACCCATAACCTGACTGTCCAACACATCTCTGTAATTTTGCCCTCAGTATTTAATATCACTCCAAATTTTTATTACAACTAATTTTCACTTGCTGGGAAATATGTTTCATGGTGGAGAGCACCTAAGCTTGAAAAGCACGTATGTCTGGAAAAGAAATGAGGAATTTAAAAAGGTAAAAATGAAAAAGATAATTAAGAATGGAAAAAGAAAGCTCACAAATAAGTAATGTTCCATTCTGCTACGCAGTCTACAAAAGCTATGGGACCCAAACTATGACTTTTTTCTGAGGAAATATTTTATTATTGACCTTAGCTATAGCATTCATCTAGTGCCACGGTTCTTCCCTGTACCTGCCATACACAGCTACTACAGTGAATACTAAAGAATAGAATTCATAGAATACAAAAAAGCACACTCTTTTCTACATACAATGAAAGCAGATAGCAAAATCGGATGATAAGCAAAAGCAGTTAGGAAGGAAAACTTTACATCAATGAAGCAGCACAGCTTGTTAGGTCACCTTAATTATGCATGCTAAGTTCTGACTTGAGGCACAGAATACCATGGAAGATTAATAGTTGTAGAATAAAAGAATTCTGAAGTTGTTAACACTTTATTCATGCTCTACTTTGCTTGGTCTGAATCACAGTTGTCATATATAAATGTAGGAGTGCATTTATACTCAGGGCTTTGGGTTGTTTGATGGTTTGGGGTTTTTTCTCCTTCTGTATGCTACTTGTACAGACTCAGAAATAGGAAGTGTAGTATATCAAAGTAAAATTTATTGAAAATAGTATATTAGTCTTCTTTTTTTTCCAGAATATCTTTCCATAAGTACAGTGCAGATAATAATGCTGCTAGAATTTAACAAAAACATTCAGTCATTGTAATTAACTGGGTTTTCCATCTTACAAGATGATCCAATTCAATATGTTGCTCCAGGATAAATCAGGATGAACTCTTGCAAATCTAAACTTTGTACAAATAAAAGCTAAAAAGTTACATAAATTAGATGTTTTTCTTTCTTTTGCTTCTGTTGGTTCGGGGTTTTTTTGATTTTTTTTTAAACTTACATAGTTTTTTTTTTTAAGAAGAAATCTTATTCTGGTTGAAAAATAGCACAATTTTTTAAAAGACAAGTCATTGTTCTCAAGTGCTTGCTAAGTAGCTAACCACTTTCAAATTTCAGAATTTAGTGTAAAGTTAGTGAAAAATAACAGTAATAAATATATCACATATCACAGAATTGTTTAGAGATCCTCAGTCTCGTCAAAAGTTGTTTTGTATCATCTGAGTCTTGTTTTATGATGTTAAGAGCTTCAGTCTTTATTGCAGCCAGCAATGTTGAAATACTTTCAAGGCAGATTGCCTCAACAGAACCCCAGGTTTGCATTCCTGAATCTCTCATAAATTTTGTATACAAAAAAACCTCAGCAACCATTCATTTTGGTGACACACAAGTCCAAATACTTATCTTGGAAACTTCAAAACTTTTAAGGATGCTATTCAGCCTCTTTTGATTTGAATGTTGTTCATATAGTTTCATATTTGGGACAGAAATGTGATTTGAAAAAATATTCTGCAGCTGTCAGGAATGGGGGAACGAGTGAGTGTTTGTGTGGTGCTTAGTTGCCAGCTGGGGTTAAACCACAACCGTTATACAAGTAAGTCAACATTAATTAAATAATAGAATAATTAAATATGGTAACATTTATTAAATAGCTTAAATATGTTTTTTCCAAAACCCATACAAAGAATCTTAAGAAACCACAAAAGGAGAGTGACATGCAATGGAAAATTTGTTTGTCACCACTAATCTTCTCGGGTATACTGAAGCATCACCCTTTCCAGAGCTGTCCTGAGGAGCTGCCTAGAAACTATCTTAATTGAAGTCAATAGGATCCACACTTGGAAATTTGACTTGGAACATTCCAAAGAGAAATGAAATTTTATACCCACTCTTTATCACACCAGGATACTAAAGGTCAGACAATTATGAGGACAATTACATACTAATTAGAGATTTATACACGTCACAAAAAAAACAACTTAAAACAAGAATTCATATTGGGAACTCTAATAATCATAAATAAGGAAATCCAAGATCAGAGTTAAATTGATAGTTCTAACTTTGTCATGATGACTAAGTTAATGTAGAATCTTTAATTCCTGGGTGCATTTCTTACTCTAAATACACAGGAACAGTAAGAAATAAAAATCACATTTTACAGACTTAATTTTATTCATAATAACTCAATAAAATGACATATTTTATACTGAGCACAGGAAGAACTTTCTGCAATAATGTCATGACATAACTTTCTTTTAGACCTTCAAAAGAAATTTTTTTTAAAACTGACATCCTGTGAATGTTTCTTCTGTATCTAAAGGCCAAATTATGAAAGTGCCATAAGCACCTTAAACTTATCAAGATTATTAGGCCAATTAATATCCTTTAAATTCTATCTGCATACCCCAGATATCTAAACCCCTGGTAATCAAAGTGCATTTAGATGCTTAATCATCATGAAGTATCCCCATAAAATATTGAAAACTTGATTCCACATAGATTGACAAGAGTGCTCTTAATGGTCCAGAGGAGAAACCAGTGTGTTGTTCACATGCTTCTTTATCTTTTCCTATCCTGAGGCAATGAAATGGTGTAAAGTATAGTCTTACACAGTCATATACTAGCAATAAAAGCTTTCTGCCTCACACTAGAAGCTTTTCTGAGAATGACACTTTCTTTATAGCACTACAAAAACGAGAAACATGTGACTTGCCCAGAGAACTCTGTTCCAATATTTATTATTCCATTATTTTGTTGACTGTGGCACTATGCTCTGATAAGGTAACTATTTCTACTGATCTTGGTAACTATAACTTCGATCAGGGCATAAAATACAAAACTACAGTGAATGAGATGAACTGCTACAAATTTTAAATTGAGAAAGGTAAAAATCAAAGAACGAAAATATTAATGCAAACAAGGAAATGTGATATGATGACTTACAATAATAAACAGCAGCTATATGTAAGCCAGTGTACTTCACACATTTCTAGAATTTGGGAAGGATTCATTTGTGTATTTGGAATTATTTAGAGAAATAAACAATGTAACTTTACAGATCCCATCATATAGTTCTTTAAGTGTGCAACACAATAGAATAGTAAATAAGTTAAATTTAAAATGTTTCCAGTTATCACGTTCAAGACACTATGTACAAAAAATAAAGAAAAACACTTTTTGTTTTCCTTCTAAGAAGGATAATTTTCTAAAAATAAGACTCAATGGCAATTAATGTTTTTAAATACTAATTGTTATTTAGTATTTAATGCCTATGAAATCTTTAAATCTTATCAGTGGAAAAAAATTTTCAAAACATTAGCAATGTTAAGTGGCTTGATCAACACAATCTAGATAACTGATAGATAAATAAGATATTAATCTTCAAGAAGCAGATTTTTCTATTTTTCAAACGGAATATGAAAAGTCTTTAAAAAAATAAAAATTTAAAGAGCAGAGGAACTCTGTCAGCAAAGATGTTACAAATTGCTCTGGGCCAAAGTAGAAAATTAGATCTTTCAACAAATTTGAAAACTAAAGAGGTCCTAATGTAGGATATGTTTTAAAATAAATCCCTTCTGGACATTATAATTGTATAAATCCCTTCTGGACATTATGATTGTAGATTTAATTCCAGTTGATGAGTAGAAACTCAATGAAAACCTAGAAACAAAACTTTATTTGCATGAATTTTCAAAAACTGCAGCGAGGCCAGAGAATAATGGCAATGGAAGGAAAAAACCCCAACCAACCAGACTAATTAACTATGTGAAGGCACAGTAACTGGAGAAGATATAAAGAAGGTATTATTTACAGTATCCATGAAATAGAACAAAAATAATTATGTAGAAATAAAATAGCACACATTATTAATTAATGAATCTTAAACAAGTAAGACACAAAACAGATAAAGGCACAATTGTGTTTCAGCTTGACTTTTGTTGTGATTTGGCATGATCCCATAAAATATTTTCACCAACAAAGTATGGTAATATGGACTAAATTAATTAGGCATTTATACTGTGACATTATCATTTGAAAAAAATACAGTATGTGTAATTTTGAAAAAAGTTAATATGGCTATGTATTCATCCTACAGAATATTAACAGACATGCTGCAGTTACTCTCTGATTCACATCTACCATAATATTTGTTCTCTTACCTCTAAACAATTTTAATAACAGAAATAACTGTTAAATGGTTTTTTTTAGTTTCACAAACATGTACTGAAAAAGGGAACTAAACACTGATATTCATACCGTCATGAATCCATCCAGCAAACCTGAATCAGGCTTAGGAGGTGCTTGCAATCGCTCCATAGACCACTTTTCAATGATAGATGACACCTGGGTATTTTCCGTGTTTAGAATTCTGAATCCAGTCATATTAACTCCACTATACCGATAGGGTTCCACATCCAAAGCAAACAGGTCCTGAAAAAGATGACCATTGTCTAAGTTCTTAAACACACTGCAATTTGCAGGAGTAACAGCACTACATATGCTAGGAAGTATGCTCTGTTTATGTGGGGGCCTGTGCCTTGAGCAAGCAACTCAGCTGACTCTATAGTGGGAGTAATCCGATTTTGCATTTTCTTTTTCTTTTTTTTTCTTTTTTTTTTTTTTTTTTTAAATAAGGGCCTTACAGGAAATGCTACGTCCAATTGCAGAACTGTATTCCATACTATTTAGGCTTAAATAATAATGCTGCCTTAAATATTCTTGTTAATTGCTAAAAAAAAATCATTATTAATCACTACTTCTTTGGCTTACTAGAACAGACTTCAAGTCATAAAATAGAACAGGAGTTTCCTTGAACCTGCACTTTCTAGGAAACTTGAACATGTTTCTCTAGATGAGAAATTGAGGGGGAGTGAAGAAATGTACATGGCTTTAAATTTAACCAAGAAACATTTTTCACAGTTACCAATCATACTTCCAAGTATGGACATGTCTTTCATTAGGATTTTATCTTTGCAAGAATAACCTTAATTAATGTATTTTCAATACATATGTGTGTGTGTGTGTGTGTATGTATGTTTAGCCTCCTAACACATACAGAGACAAATATAAATTAACAAAAAGACAAAAGTCATTTTTAAATCAAGCAAGTAGTCTCAAAATTATCCCAGTACTTTGACAGAATCCTTAGAAACAATGTAAAATCAGTACTTGACTTCAGGAAACTCACACTTATGATCAAGTTGTGAACATGGGGGGAAGAAAACAGTTGAAGAAAACAATTATGAGTCACTAGGACTAGGTATGTGCATAATAAACAAAATTTCATTTGATTTACTTTCTTTTTCCTTTTAAATATTTTTCTTTAAAGTGATATAATCGAGATCATACATAAGACGCTATTGTCCTATACCATAATTTTAGTTTTATTGAACATATACATTTTCCATATAATTTTCACTTAATTGTTCATCTCATTCCCAATTTATTTTTGATGGCAGTTGAATATGTTTTTAATTTCCGTGAAATGGCAGTGTTAGCAGTAACACTTGTCTGAATCTATTTCATTTATCAAGCTACAGGTGAAGGAGACAAAATACTGTATTATGGAAAACCAGAATATAGTTCATTATTCACTGTTAACATCACTAAACCCACAAAAATATCAAGCAGTTATCAATCATTACTTTTTAATTACAGCTAGTAATTATTATGCCATTTTCCATATATAATAGCTAAGATCTGTAGGTGTCAAAATGATTTTAAGTTATCCTTTACAGATAACTTAAGTCATGTCCTCTTTCTAAATAAAACATTTTACAGCAAAGGAAAAACTGAACATCACTAGAATTGATACATCTTTCTCTTTAAAAATTCTCTCAGTTTTTACTGTGAAAGAAGTCAGAACCTCAGATCTAATTATTTAATCCAAACACATTCCTGTTTACACTGAAATATAATAACTATACACAACAATATTATGCATATTATAAATACACACAGGTCAGTGTATTAATGAGCTACTGCATTAAACCCTGAATCAATCAAGAGAAGAATACACAGAAGACTGCTGTAAACACTGTGACTGGAAAATTTATTTGACAGGACTTTCATCGTGTCAGGTAAGAAGCAATTAATATATCAAACAACTAAATTCTGATGCAAGCTCCAAAGCTATGCTTCGAAATCAAAATTTATCATCTGTTCATCCACACTAAAATACCCGTTGATAAGCTCCAAGTCAATATAATACTTGTCTGTGCTAAAAAAGCTAATGTTCTAATAAGGGAATGACAGAAAATTCTGATTATAAAACATAGCTTCAAGATTAAAAATTAAGTAACAGACAGCATACCACTTGAAGAAGCCATTTTCACCATTAGGAAAATGAAAAAATTCCTTGAAACACCTAAAATCCATTTTGATAGACTAGTGAGGGAAATTCTATTGCATGCAATCCCAAACCTGTGATAGAACAACTTACCCTTCTAAAAAACAACAGGTACTTGTGCCAGGCATTTTGCCTTTACAGTTGTAATGAACTCAACAACTTATTTTGCTGTCTGTTCAACAAGCTATTTCCATGCAAATATTTTCCATGAACTTCTGTTTTGTGACTGAGGTGAACTTCCCACAAAGGATTGATTTCCATAAGGATTTAAGGATGCATGCAACTTGAAACACAGGTTGTTTCAAGCATGGTTTTACCAAACCACATCTGTCTTATGCTTGAAATTACTTGTAATTTCAGAACCTTAATGAACTGCAACCTAAGCAGGCAAACTTGAACACACTGGAAAAAAGACAAATATGCACAACTTTAGTTTCTAGAGTACTGTTTTACCAACTTTTAAACTGTTTCTTAGTTAGGCTGTGGTGAGCAGTAACAAAGGTCTTCATATGTATGTTTTTTATGTTTTGAAAGAGCATTAGGGCATTTTTAATGTTTCCTTATTGCAATTGTTAAATTTGATGGTCCTAAGAACAATCAAATTCCTAACTATTAATTTTACACTAACACGAAAGAATATTGCACAATTCACATGACTAAAAAGCTATAAAATAAATAAAATATACATTAAGTAAATCTAAATAATATTATATAATGTATTATATGTTTTACATAATGTCTTGATGTATATTATATACATTTATTTATATATTTATATAAATATAGTGCTGCTAATAATCACACCAAATTATTCAGGAACCATATAACAGTGAAGAACCACTTTGTAAAATGATGGATTAAAAATATAGAATATATGAATAAGTTTAGAATGTCATAATCTTCACATACAAATAGCTAAAAGAGAAAAAGGACAAAATTCAAAATATAAATAAATCAATTCTGAATTAGATACTTAACCCTGCTTGAAAGCTAAAGCCTGCACTACTACAGTCAGTTGATTTTGTGGGTCTAGCAGTTTTCAAGGCACACTGTTAAACAATAATTAAACCATCCCGACAAATTTTCAATGAAAGTAAGAAAACTCAACAGAGTCTCATTCCAGAGAGACCTTTTTCACTTTGTCAAGTAATATAATTAAGCAAAGTAACATCTTTGTTAGATGTCATCGGTTTGTTTTTATAAGCCACTTACCAGTGTGGTAAAGATATAGTGATAGTATTCTGTCATCATTCCCATAGCTAAAGCCTTAAAAAAATAAACAAAAGATTAATGTTTCTGAGGTCACATAATACATTTTTATCACACTTGCATAGCAAATGAAAAGCTGAAAAAGAACACTACTGGGATCAGACTACGGAGTTGGAATGATACTAAAATTAGGTCAAGCAAGTCATTTCCTAGCAGTTAGAGTAGATTACTGACTATTAAAGGAATTTATGAACCAGATCTTCTGATATAAAGAATATTATTATACTGTTTAGTGCAGTAAATGTGAAAAAGGCTTACAGTTTTACATACTAATGGATGCATTAAGTTGCCACACAAAATTTGAGTCAAAAATATTTTCATTCATTATTGAACCCTTCCCTTACAAAGAATAACCTAACAGGACATATTTTTCTATTTTAATGAACAATACTATGCATTTAAAAGAAAGAAACAAGCTTATCTTATATTAATGTACCTTTTTCCAACCATGGAAGAAACTACATAAGCCAACTTTTGAATAGCAAAATACATACTATTTCAGTAAAAATAAACAAATATTCATAATACGATTCTATAAACTCAGATACCTATCAAGTACCTTTATCTGTCTTGCCCAATATGTAATACTAATAGTTTTTTATTAACTGTGGATTTTAAAAAGTTCATGCCTTTCTCTTAACAGAATAAGAAAAAGTACTTCTAGACACAACTTTAAAGCTATGAACTATGGGTGTCTCATCACTCCTATTTGCTAAGGACACTTTCACCTGAAAAGCCTGTATTTTCTTGCTCTGCACAAAAGTTGTCTTAAATTAGTATGATTTATTCAATCATTAGAGTATTTATAGTGATTTTTACCTAATTTTAGGGGAGTAAAAAAGCTACACAAGTAACCAATGTTTTCTTTCTTTCCAGAAAATATTATCAACGGAATTCTTTTCCAAGATGCTACCAGTTACACCTCCTTAAAACACACTGAAAGCAGTTGGAATATCAGGATTTGTATTAAAAATAAAAAATAAAAAAAAATTGCCAGAGTTCTGAAGGTTGAGGGAGTCTTTTTACTTGTGACATTGTATGAAAAAGGATTAAATGACTAGTCTACATGTCCTTTTCCAAGAAAAAAGTTAAAACTGAAATGGATTTGAAATATCAGCTACAGAACAGATTTTATAATATTTTAGACAAGACAAAAACTGCAACAACACTTTTCCAAAGGTTGAGTATTTTGTATTTAGAATTCCACAATAATATCTGGAACTAGAGTCTAGTATGCCAATAACAACTTAAATTCTCACAAACACAAAAAAAAAACATTATTGCGTGAGAAATATTACAGTTTCATTAGAAACCATACAACCACAAATATTGTTAGCTTTAAGTACTTTTTTTGTTGTTGCTTTTAAATAAAGCCAGGGTATCTTCCTGTATATGTAACACATTCACAGTCACCTATATCTTAACTGCTTACAATCAGGTCTTTCATACTCCACAGAATCTCTACACAAGACCATCCTACACATATTTCTGATTCTGCTATGTGCAGGTTTTGCCTCTTTTCCAGGTCTTCTTTCTCTTACTTTCCTCACTTCTCAAAAGATTTCATTCCTTTTCCCTCTTCAAAACATTGTCATTTCTCTGCTCTCATTATTCCAGTGCCTTCCTGACCTTTTAAATCACGTCTGCTTTCCGTGGTTGCCTGGTGATGTAGTTACCACTGAGATTTGCCTTAATTTAATTGTGCTTGCGTGAATGAAGGGATTTTTTTTTCCCCTTCTCATGATGTGTTTTTAGCCAGAAAACAGCAGTTGCCATTTCACCGGAGTTATTGCTAGTACTACAGCTCTGTATTCTCATCAACATATTTTCCATCTACATTTTTAAGATGTTAAAATAATTAAATAATTAATTTGATGATTTGGGCTAAACAATTAGACTAACCAGGCTGGCTTATGTTTAGCTAAACGCAAAAACTACCAGCAGAGGTTTAAAATTACTAGGAATTAATAAAAGCTTTTTCATCAATGAATAATAAAGCAAAGAAATCATATTATATATGTATGTTTGCTAACAATTTTAATAGTACCCGCAACAATACTCCTGAGTGCCTTTAATGAGAAACATATTTTCAAATCTTAAATACATTTTGGTTTCAATTTAAACCACACAGTTTGCTAGCAAGCATAATATAAACATGAATTAAAGTCACTAAAAGCTGCACATTAGAAATGTAGAATATTGTTTTGGTTTGGGCATTTTTCCTATCATCCTTCTTGCAAGTCATAGTTCAGTTAAACTATGAGGGAATAGCCTCGGAGCATAAGAATGCCCAGACTTTGGAGATAGCTTGATAAACTAATGGAGACACACAAAGGCATGTCTTTCATGCATAGTTAGGGTTATAGTAAGCTTTTTTATGAGCTGTGTCCTTTGTATACTGCTATATTGCCACCTTCTCTTGGAACACATCACTGGAATTTGCTTCTGCAGTAGAAAGTCATCAAGTATTTGAGATTCTGCTGTATCTTGCCTACTCATCTGACTTGTACACCACAAAGAAAATACTTCAACAGCACCTATCCAAATGTACTCAGGTGTTTTATAGCCCTGTTAGTAGCACAAGGAGAATACAGCTCTAAAAGATACCTATTATCTCTGTGCGCTCTCAGTGGAACACATTAACATGGTAACATAATACTCAAACATCACTGAGTAAAAGCACGCAATTTAGAGGTTTCAATTAAAAATATATATATATATATCTGTTATATAAAATAACACTAAGGAAGCATTTAAAACCCTGGTTAAAGCATCCATTTCCAAAGTATCTATTCATCATATTTGAAACCCTGATATACCTTTTCCCCTATATGTGAACCAATTAATCTGTTTCTTTAAAAAAAAAAAAAAAAAAACAAAACAAAACCCAAAAACCATAATGAAAGCATCTACCATCTACTCTGAGTGACCAATAAGATTATCTCCTATGCCCTTGGCTGATTTTCAGTTTGGCCTCAGTAAAACTGACATACAATTCCCCTGCTTGTTAAATGCCATTAAGTCTGGATATTGCTTTTATTTATTAGGGATGAAAACAATTAGGCCACCTAAAGCAAAATGACAATTACCTGTTTCAAGATGCTTGCTGCCATTTCATGGCTGCAGTCAAAGATTACATGGAATTCTTTGCCTCTTTTCATCTCCTTTAGCAATGGCTTTGCATCTTTCGTGTCAGCTGGTAACTGACGGATTTTTAGCCTCAGGTTGTATCTTGACGGAGCCTTGATGAGCTCTTGTAATCGTATAAGGCCTTAAAGAAACAGAGGAGTCAAAAGAAAAGAAAATCATCAAAACAAGAACCTGAGCCACTTGCAGGACAATTTATTATAAACAAAGTTTCCTGAATTTTTCTCCCTTCTCAGTATGTTGCAGTGATACATTTTTTTTCTTTTTAATAAGATATTGTGTATTGGTACACAATACTTTCTTACAAGTCTTCCTTAATATTAACAGACAGTAGGCAGGGTCAGTTCAGATTACCTTAAAACAGACAAATCTTGGTTAGAATTATCATGCAACTATGATATTCCTTTTCAAAGAATGTTTATCATTATTCTAATTAAATTAAAGCAATATGCCAGACTAATAGTTTGTAGTCAGAGTAGCCAGTCTCCAAACTAATCTATCAGGTTTACATACAAAGTTGTGAATCATTTCAGCAGTCTCACAACTCATCTGAGAGTCTTATTTTATTTTCCCTGATTACACAGATAACAGAACACATAAACACAGCAGCAAGGAAGCTGAATAAATGACTCATGCCATTGCATTCATCTTCAACACTCCACAATTCCATTTGAATTACTTTACTTTTACTATGGAATTAGATGCAGTAACATTATTCCAAAAATTTTATCCACGTTAGCATAACAGTGTGTGATAAGGCTTACAGATCACTAGTTGGTCCATGACTAATATCAAATACTACAGTGTTTAACTGTATTAAAATGACAGGATAAAAGACAGGTGTCCTACAAAGCAGAAGTTTATTTCTGTGTCAGGAAAAATAGAAAATGTATTCTGGTGTGTTCACTTTCTTCATGCATTGGAGCGTTTTGCACTTAGTGGCAGTAACAAGGGTCATTGTTCAATCATTATATCTGCAGTGCACATATATAATATATCAAACCACCAAAAAAATAAGGAAGCTTTGCTTAGGTTTTCAGTTACAGCAGGATCCAGGTATAAATGGAGTGGATCCAGATCATAAATGAAGCATTTCTAGAATCTGCAATAGCTCTCTTCACTAGATCAAAAATATTAATGGAGATGACTAATTATTATTTAGTTATCATCATCATAGGCAGCAATGTCTAGCATTAAAAAAACACTGGCATTTCATTGTATCTCTAGATAATCTTCTTGGTTACAAGTGGATGTCAAAACTGTCTTGATTTCAGGAAATGAAGTTGTCATAATAAAACAAAGGATCACACTACAGTGTCAGTTAGAAATTGTGATAACCTCTGGCAGAGGATTTACTACAGCCTTTTTCCAACATATGTTGTCCTTTTAGTAACATAATGGCTGAGAGATTTTTGTAACACAGTGTTGCTATGATTCTTTGCTACGAAGCTTTTAGATTGTAAAGAATTTAGCTCTAATAATTTCCAGCAGAACCAGACCAGTAGGGAATATACGTGAAAGATAAAATCATTTTCCTCTAATTCATCATTCCCCCTTTTTGACCCTGCAAAGGACCCACATTGTTTTCTCAACAGTATCTTCCGGAACTAGCTAGAACAGGAATTATAGCTTACTATATAAAAGATTCCTAAATTCCTCCACTGCAGGTGTGGAGATCTGTCAGTTGATCCCAGTAGACCTCTTAGGCTCAAAAGTAGAGTGGGAAAAGACAACCTTGCTATTTAGTCAATTTAGGAATCTTTTTCTTCACTCACAAGTCAATGTCACAGATACAGTATCTTAAGTTTTATCACAATTTCTCAGTAATATCCCTATCACAGAGAACCACAGAATGGTAGGGATTGGAAGGGACTTCTGGAGACTATCTACCCCAAATCCCCTGCCCAACACAGGTTCACTGAGAGCAGGCTGGACAGGAGCACATCCAGGCAGATTTTTAGTATCTCTAGAGAAGAGGACTCTACAACCTCTCTGGGCAGCTTGTTCCAGTGCTCTGTCACCCCCAAAGTAAGGAAGTTTTTCCTCATGTTGAGTTGGCATATTTTCTGCATTGTTGTTTGTGCCCATTACCTCTTGTCCTGTTGTCCTGCACCTCTGACAAGAGCCTGATCCCATTCTCTTGACACCCACCCTTTAGACATTTATAAGTACTGATGAGGTCCCCTGTCAGTCTTCTCTTTTCCAGGCTAAACAGACCCAGGTCTCCCAGCTTTCCTTGTAAGAGAGGTGCTCCAGTCCATTGTATCATCTTCATAGCCCTCTGCTGGACTCTCTCCTGCAGTTCCTCATCTTTCTAGAACTGGGGAACCCAGAACTGGGCACAGTACTCCCGATGTGGCCTCACCAGAGCAGAGAAGAGGGGGAAGATGACCTCCCTTGGCCTACTGGTCATGCTCTTTTTAACAAGCCCTAGGAGACCATTTGCCTTCTTGGCCACAAGGGCACATCGCTGGCTCACGAATACCACATGTACATTCTCTAAAATGTGTATATTATTCAGACTAAGACAAATGTTACTTATTCCTAAATAATCTCTCAAATGTATAACTTCTGGAAATATTACTATAGGATCTTTATTAACAGCTAAAGTACTGTGAAGATCTAAATCCAGTAATTCAGGGTAGGCTGACATTTTCCACACAATTATAATGTGAAAAATGTTAATGGTCTTTTGTACATAACATAATAGCATATGAAAATTATTTAACCCAAAATAGGATAAAAACATTATTGTCCATGCTCCAGATCATTTGCCATTTTTTGCTATAAGAAGACGATTGGAAACTTGTCCAGCACAAATAACTTGTAAATAATTTTGACTCCTATTTCATTATATTTAGCAACTGTCATTTTAGACTTGTCCTGCTTTTGTTGCTATATTACTTTGCTTGTCCTGCTTTGAAAAGGAAGAAAATCCACCATTAAGAATCTCATCTCTATATTTATTCAAAATTTTTAGCAGAGATCCTGAGGGCAGAACAGACATGGAATCTAGAGTACTTTCTCATGACTAGACCTGGTCCCTGCTTGCTAGGACACAGAGAAGTGATAGCTGGGGTTCACACGAGTATCAGATGTTAAATCTACATGGTTGTGAAAATAGTACTTTTAGAAACTAAGTCAAGTTAAAGAATTTGCCATATTTACCTCAAATGCTATAATGATATTTACATAAGATGAATTAATGTATTTAACGGAAGCTTAAATGGATTTAATACTTGATTTCTAAATAATCTTGAATAAATAAACTTAAAAACTATATAGTAGAGGTGCATTATCTAACTTAAAATCTTACATATCTACTATGTATTAGTACCATTTTAGATGGTCTGAGATAATTACGTGGTGAAGCTTTGAAATTAATAAAATAACGTACTTCATTGTCATTAAACGCCTTATCAAAAAACTCAACAACAACATGTCAATAAATACACTTAGAATTGTCCCTAAGTCTTAATAAAGCAGGCAAAATGAATGTCCTTGTGAAAAAAAATGTAGATTATTTCAGATTGAGGGAAGGATCATATTTCAAAGCAGGGTCTTTCTGAAAGGCAAGGTCCTGCCAGTCAGTTGCTCACTTACCCTGATATCCATGCACTTCCACTTAAGAACTACAAATCACAAGAGTGGCAATATGGGACAGGTAGTATGATGC
>VXBW01005804.1:723490-807680 GCA_013400375.1 Thinocorus orbignyianus | reverse complement strand
CCCCCCCCCCGCTTAAACATTTATAGTAGTCACAGGTAGATGAAGCAGATCATAAGATACACAAGCATCACACACAAGAAAAATTTCTTTTCCATCTCATTCTTATTTCTTCTGATATCCTGACTTCTAAACATACTTTATTAAAAACTCAGGTCTAGCATGACTGTTAACATATCTCTTTCAGGAAACATAGAGCCCATTAACACAAAATATTTCTGGGATTTTTTTGGGGGGAGGCAGTGGGAGAAAGCTACTTGAAAATATTGAGCAAAGCAGTTTCAAAGTGTTTAAACTTATGACTTTTCTAAGTGAAAGGCCTAATTTAAAAGGTAATCTGTTTATTCTAAAACTACTTAGTCTCCAAACAATTTAAATCGAAGTGAAATATTTCCAGTTTATGTAAACCTAAGTCTATAACTGTTTCACTGAACCCCAAATTACTTTTTAAATCAGCATTTAATTTAAATTTGAGGGATTTCTCCACCTCCTGTCCTATTTCAGAATAATACAGCAAACATCAAAAGACATTAATAATCAGACTATCTATTTCTTGCCTTAAGTCTATAAAGCTAGCCTTTATATCAGAAGTTTGGTTACCTGAGGCTTCTGATGACACCAGCCAATAAACTTTTAGGGAGGCAGCCTCTAAATTCACTGCCTCCCCTCTATTTTTTAAAGAGGAGAAAAAATCAGTTATAAATAATTTTATGCACTGCCATCTTTGACTGTTCCTTTCTCATCCTTTGATAGCTGTACATACATCTTATTTGAACTTAAACAGTAAGCAGGCATTCCGTCCCGCTGTAACTGCTGTTTATCCAGTAGAGTTAGAGTCTTCACCACAGGTAGCCTCACACAGAACACATATTGTTTCTTGATCTTATTTTTTTTTTATTTCAGATGGAGATAGATAGTAGCATTATGTAACAAGGGTATCAACAAACTTCCAGCTCACTGAAGCATGAGCTCACCATGCTCTTTTCTTGCCAACGACTGTTCAACCAGCGTGGAAGAGATTAGCAACATATCCAAGAAGACTAAATATCTCTCATTTGGCTAAGTACCTTCCTTATATCTTCCATTACAGTCAGATTTTCCTCTTACCAGGGTCTTAGTTCTGACCAGCACTAGACTGAACTCAAATCAAAAAAGCTGGGTTTTGGTTGGGTTTTTTTTTAAGGATTTTTCAAAGAAGTTCCTGTCAAGGCAAAACAAATTTTAGGGTGAGATAAGGGGAAAGAAGCACTGCTGGAAAATCAGGAGTTCATATTTAAATCATGTAACTTGTCTGCAAAAAAGGCCTCCAAACTTCTTTCGATTTCAGTTCCTAGCAGCTAAAAACAGGGCTCCTTCTGCAATTCCCTCTGAAAAAGTTTATACTGAAATTCCAAAGAAACATGGCATGTTTTTTAACTAATACTAGAAGCAGCGCAAGAATTTAGGTCTTCTATTTCACAGTGCATACTAGTACATCTTTGAAGTCAATTTAAGTGTTAAATAAAGCAAAAAGACATCACTGTTAGCAACTGTTCAGACACTACAGAAAACACAGAGCGACTGATTTATTGACAGCTGTGAGTTCATACACACCAAATTCAGCAACTGAAGCATAGTTATCAGAATACTTAAGCTAATAAATCCATGTTATTTTTATATACTACCTTGCCAATATAAATTCTTGTAATTTAGTTAAGATTTCTTAAATTAAGTAATATTAATGGTGACACCCCTCCTCCCTCTCTTTGAACACATGAATATATCTGCCCATACTCTAATGCTTTAGCCTTACCAGTGCTGTCATCGTAAACAACAGTAACTGTTTTCCACTTGAAGAACTGCACAAGGTCAAGGATGGCACGGCTGAGCGAAGAGAAATCTGGATAGAGGCTGACGTAGAAGGAGTCCTTGTTGTCTGACACCTGATGTTTCCAGCGGGTCTGGATATGTGGAACACCCAAAGCGTTGCAGATGGATTGCACAGCATTAGCTGAGGAGCTATGGGATGGTCCGAAGATAGCAGCCACCCCAAGGGACAGCTGATCACAGGCTGAATAGGAGACAGAAGTCTGTCAATGGTGAGAGGAAAGAAGGCAGTGTGCCAGAAGGTATTGCACGATTCATATTAAACAAAAGGCGCTCCATGAAATATAGTTTTATTACTGACAGAACTCCCTTCCTGGGTAACACTTACACAGATTTCAACTTCAGAATACGTTTCTAAGCTTTCACTGTGAATTGATGAATAGCAACACTCAACATTGAAATAGTGCTCAGCTATGTTTAATAAACATTTCTATGTCAGTGGAAGTCACAAAGGCCAGCAATTGTGTATCTTTTAAAAAGCACTGACAGGAGAAGAGATTTATGCTCAGCTGCATCTTACATTTGGAAAAGGGCCATATGGGACAGTATTCTAACCTAAACTGTTTAAGTGTTAGCTTCTTCCTCAATCAATCAACACTATTTCTACCAAGATCCTAATGATTCAGAAATTCTATATATTAAGTGAATTCTAGTTAAGTATCACCCAAATAATTTATTTCATCAAAAGTAGGCACATTGACTAGCAAAAGGTAAAGGTCAACATTTTCCCTAAAAGAAAATTTAATTCCTTTATGCAAATGAAAAAAAAAAAAATAGCGTCCCTTTTTAAACACTGGAAATCCTCAATTTTAGCAGATATTAGTAGATAAAACTGGCCCTGAGTCATCGACATGATAGTGGTGCATTTAAGTGGCTCAGTTTTCCTTTTTCAAATACAGAGCAGTCCTACATATATTGTGCATTAGCAGTCTCTGGTCTGTATTATCTCCCACAATACATTCCAGTATCACCTTGTAGAATATTAGTTGGGACATGACAAAAAGAAGGCAGGAAAACTGGTCAATACTGCACAGTAGTATTTCAGCCCATTGCCTGTTCCTGTTTAGATCACTACCATAGACATAATCTTTATGAGTTTGCAGTTCTGAAAAGTGACAGATTCTGTCTTCTAACATCCTCTTTGGTAGAGGGAAGTAATGGAAAGTATGTCCCTAATCCAATATAGAAACGAGTATTTGTATGAGGTTTGATTAATTAACATTGATACTCCACCATCAGTGCTCCCGACAGCTGAGGAAACAAGCAGTAGAAACATATCTTCTGCATTTCTTTTCTCAGCAAAATTGTTCTATTAAGTGCATCCTTTTCAACATGATGAAAATATTACTAAGTCTTTCAAGTGTATTCCAGAAACTATGCTGGCACACCTTTTTATTACTGCAGAGCACTGGTGGTTTAAATGAACTTCCCCCCCACACATAGGATCTCCATTGCATGTCAGATCAGGGCTTAAATGACTAGCTTGATAAAAAAACATTTATGCTAATATTGCCCTTCCTAAGAGTAATCAACAAGCTTTATGCAAATGTCAGTAAATGGGATCACTAACAACAGCAATAGCTACCAGATGGCTTTTCAATAGGCTTTTTTTTTTTCCTGTTACTGAGATTTGAATAATGCAATGCTTTCACACGTGATTTGATACGGCACTGGCTCTATCAGATGCATACCAATTTTTTTCTACTGCATTCAGGGATATTTTGTTTGCGTTTATATTATTCTTCACTGAAACAGAATCTTGGAAATACCACTTTGCCTTCAGGTTGCCCTTTCATATAGCACCTTTAAAAACTCATTAATATTTCATCTATATTCAACTTCAAAAGTATGTGTTACTAAGAGGACTAAACAGGCTATTTGTGATGCAGAGCCTGGCTGTTCGCTAATGGACATAATCATGAACCACAAAAATGAGTCAAGTGCTTAAATCTCATTGTTAAAACTCTGCTTTGGAGCCATCATAATAAAATGAACCATTTTATGTTAACCTTTAGCCTTTGATTCTGAACTACAGCACCCGTCAGCAAAACGTAGTTGGCTGTGTTGCGAACTGATAAAGCAAAAAGCGATTAGCACTGGAAGAATGCATAGATTTTGATACAGCCTGACCAGTTACAAATAGAGTTACCTTCTCATCCAAGATGCAAGTGGGAACAATGAATATATAAAATCTATTCAATATATCTAATCTATGGTATTTTGCCATTCTAAGTTCAGCTACTATAGTCTATCAAGAATTAGCAACATAATGAATTCAGGCTAGCTTGCACCCTTAAGCAAACCCTAAGGTTTGTAAGGGCAAAAAGTAGCTGCATTGTCTCAGGAAAGGCTTAAAAAATTAAAGATAGCAGAACAAATTTCTCTGCTCTCTACATCCTCCCTCATCAGATGAGTGATATTGTCCCACTAAATTTAACAGGAAAGAGTAAACTGAAGTCAGGGAGCAGGTGAATTCGGAAGCTGAAGAGAAAAGAAGAAGGAAGGGGCCAGAGTTAAGGATTAGACTATTCACTGTTCGCTGAGATGGAAAGGAAAGAGCAGTCTCTCAGAATTTGCCTTAATGCACCATCCAAAAAAACCAGAATAATGACTCAAAAATACTTCATTAAAAGTGTTGTTTGTGTCCTTCTTTCACACACTCTCCTCTTCAAAGAAAGCATCTTGTTATGCATTAATCCATAACTTTTTAATAAATCAGATTATTTTATAGTGACCAAACTGCATGTATTTCTGTACAAATATGGATACTGTCTATTTCTGTGCCTAACAACAGCCTATAATTGCTAAATAAAAAAATTCTAATAAATAGAGAAAGCAAGTTAGGAAGTTTAACTCTGCACATTACAGCAAAAGAGAAAAAAAATCTCAATCCCAAACAGAACTTTTTAATCAGTATTATATTCTGCTTTTAAGATATACTTCATGTACATTGATCCTGACAGATCACCTTTTTCCTATGTAGTATTTCTAATGTTCCATCAAATGTTTTTATTCATCTTAGCTCACTCTAACACCAAAAACCCCTTGTTGTGGAAAGGTCACACCTGGAAGTGGTGTGTTGGGACCAGATCACTTGGCAGATTTAGGCTAGAAACCTGTCATAAAAAACACAGGTTGACCTCTGTTTCTTTCACCTTTCTTATTTTCTTTCTAAGGACAACCTTCATATGAAATTGCCTCTTCAATTTATTAAAAAAAAGAAGATTTTAAAGAACATGTAACAGTGCAAAATTCAGTCCTGATGTTCTGACACCAGGTTTTCTGTTTTCTCCTGTAAATACGTAACAAACTTGTTGGGATTTGTACTTCCTAGGGTACTCCAATGATGCAGTACAATTTGCATCTATTGTCATGGATTTGAATATAAAGCAATCTGAAAACATTGATTTTTTTTTTTGAGAATCGAAGATTTGAAGATTTAGGAAAAATGTTCAAAATTATTTTTAACTTTTAATTTTTCTCTAAAAAAATAATTTATAGTTAGGAGAAAACTGCTGAACTCAGGCCTAGACACTCATCTGATAGCAATATTCTTATGCAGACTTAATATTTAGGCTTATATTTTATGCCTTGTTGACATAAAACGCACAAAGCTACAACTACTCGCTCCCCTTTGAAGCCCACACCTGATTAGCCATATAAAACTTTCATACATTACAGGGATTTGTGGAAATGTACTTGAAGTGACTGAATACTTAAAATGTAATTGTAACATTCTTTCAAGTTCACTGGAATTTGGGGGCACTTGGCATTTTCCAGGATGAAAGTCTGGAGATCCTGTTTTCTCATTCGAAAGGATCTAGTCCCAAAACCACCACATCCAAAGCTCAGAAAATTTTATTTCAGATTTTAAAGATTTAAAGAAGTAGCTTTTAGTAAGGGGCAGTTAAAGCAAAGGTGATGTTTCATTTTTCAAGTAGTTACCATTACACTCTTCAGGGTTGTTAAAGCAGTTCTTTAAGTCAGCCACAACCTGGTAGAGTCTCATTGCATGTGACTTTATTGGACAGACAGTTTTTTCAGGTTGGTAGACCAAGTGAGTCATAGATTCTCATTAAAAAAAAAGAAGTATTCGAAAGGTTACCTTTTTTGGATGCTTCAAAACTGTCATAGAGATTTATCTTTTGGGTGTCATATGTTAACGTAGTGTTTGGCAGAAGAGTTCTGTTTCTGTTGATCGTGTTCACAGCAAATCTGAAGGCTAATTCTTCTGCTCCCATTGGGCCAGATTCTACACACTCAAAAATGCCTCCTGGTAGTGGAAGAAAGAAAAAAGAAAAAACAAACCACTAGTAAACCAAAACGGCATTCAAGAATTCCTTCATTTATCACTTTGAAAAAAGATTCAGTCAGCCTGAAATTTTTGACTTAAACCTAATATAGCGCAACTCATTAAATTGTCTCATGATTTTGGAGAGGTTGAGGTCAAGCCATAAATAACCCAGCAGCAAGTCAAACTCACCTTAAAGAAAACCCATTTAGTTTGGGATTGATTTTTTTTCATACAATATTCATTTTACTATTGTGAATAAAAAGAGTGTGGAAATATAAATTAACTAGTCCAGCAAAACATAAGCAAAATAGGAGAGAGATGAAGAATATGTAATTTTTATTTTACATAGTTAAACTTGAAATGATTACATCTACCTTTTCCAGATCAACCACCACCGTGTGATGGGGGAAGGGGGATTTCTAGATTCTTATTTTCTATTCTTCTAGACTTATGATCCAGCTTTAATGAACTGGAAAGTTCACTGAAAATGCAACAGAAAGGAACATGGGATTGGGATGCCCCAAACTTCCTCCAGAAATGAATACATAGAGGTATTTTAGCATGATTGTCAACCTGAGCTGAAAAATATGTTAAGCAAATGGCTCAAATTTTACACTGAGAAATATGTACATTCTAACCTCATTCTCAGCAACTACAGAAATCTAAGCAACTACGACCCACATAATCTCTGTCGTGCAATGAAAGCATCCCCACACAAAGTGCACTGCCAGAGCAGGATGTGACAGGCAATTTCTAGAGTGGTTCTGAGTCAGCTTTACTCTTAAATGAAGCAAATAAGTTTGGGAAACAGTGCTGTGCTTCAACTGCTCTTTTCCCATAATGAGATATCCTTGCCCATAAAATGTAAGTTTATACATACTTTGGAGTAACAGCATTTATTCTTGAGTCTCGAAAGGCCAAGGATACAGTGACAATAAAAATAATTTGAAAATATCTCTTTACTATGGTGACAGGGAATGCTTCAGAAAAACAGCATCCATGTGGTCTCTCTGGTCCTCATGCTAACAGCATCTGCCTATACTAATGGAGGTCCAATGGCCATCATCTGAGGATGGCTACTTATCAACCAGGCACTGTACCTGTGCAAGAAATGTTTTTCATTTGCTTCCTCCTAGTTTGTGCATATTCATTTCCAAAGTAATATTGCTCCCTGGCTTCATATTGTCTAAAAAATTTTATTCAACAACACTCCACTATTTTCTCAGCCAGAAGGTCTCAGAATCTGTACAGAAACCAAGTCACAATGAAATTTGCAAACTACAATCAGTTTGTAAACAGTCTTGTTGAGCAGCCAAGTAATGAACCATTTCTAAAAATCAAAAGAATGTGTATACAGTAATCAACTCTTTCACTGCTGAAACTATTAAATACAAAAAGGCTTTTCAGTTTAACAAACCTCCTGCCTCTTCCAACCTGTTTCTCAACACAGGATGGAGGTGGTAACTTTTTTTTTCTGCAGGTGAGTCCTTAGATTGCTGGTGAGAGCCCTAGGGGCAGAGGCTCAAATACCATTTAAAAGCACAAACTACTAAGATAAGATACAACTAATAATTATTTAGACATTAGTCATTTAAAACTGAGAATAAGGCACTGATGGGAGAGATAGACACTTAAAAATTTAGATACCTAGGGAAATGATCCAAAGTGACTGAGCATAGTATATGTATATAATCACTAAACAATATTAACAATATTTCAAAAGCTAAAGCAAAAGGAAGTTGGATAACATTCAGGTAAATATAGGCTTATCACACTTGAAAACTGAAAAATCCACCATGTTTATTTGTTCAATAATGCAGTATTAACGTGAAAGGAAATTGGCTGCTTTTGAAATTAAAGCAGCTCTCTGTTTAGGAAAAACGTATAGTCTGATAGACAAGGGTTTGTGCTGCTTAAGACTTACAGCATCTAAGCATTATAAATCAAGCTGTGATATCTAGGGTGATCATATTTTTATTTGGGCAAAATATTAAAAAACTGCTACAGAAATCTAAAAATTGGTGAATAAATGGTAAGTATAGATATTACGAGACAACAAAAATAAAAAGACATTTCCACAAGTCAAACAAAAATTAAGATGGAATTTCCTAAGGTATGTGGAAAGCAGTTATTCAAATATATTTTAATAGACCAGTATCACAAATACAGCTGTTAAAAAAAGGATTGTATCTTAAGTTAACATGGATTCATAAAGAGAAATAAGCATTACGATATCTCTCTGTCCTTCCTGAAATTTTTACTTTCAAATTAAAGAAGAAATCTTCTAAGGCATCTGAAACTCAATACAATCTTCCTTTATTCTTGTATTTTTCATTCCACTCAATTCTAAATCCTAGAGATGGGGAATTCCTTGTCAAAGGTGCAGCCACTACTCAGCGTAAGATAAATAAAAATGGGTTTTGACCTCTCATATCTGGGTAATTCCTAAAGGTAGTGACAGTCCATCACATAAGAAGACAATTTTATGAAGACAACAAAGTCTTTATTTCCAGTGAGTGGCAACAATGTGTAAATTCCCATGTGCACCATTCAGTGGTTTCTTCCCCCATTCACACATTCTCTGTCTCTGTGATAAGTCTAAATTCTACAAAGCTGGCAGCATATGCTTTGTCTGTCTCGGGAAAAATTTCCATTCCTAAGGAAAACAGAGGTAAAATACCCTGATTCTGTTGTCATATGATTAAGATATTTTGCTAGGAAGAAGGAAAACATAGCTTCTGATTACTCCTCCTCAATATGTTCACATTTTATACTGGATGGATACTGAATTAAAAATAAGAACCCTAGAGAAATATAGATTAGATCGTATATTTGCAGTTTCCTAGCAGTTTTCTAACCTGTAGGATGTCACACCTCCATTAGGCTCCTTTCATTTCAGTTTTGTGCTAGTTCTGTATCTTTGTGCCCGAGCAACACGGGAGGAAAAGCCCATAATTAAATATTTCGGCTGCTGGCAGGTGTAGGTTCATCTTAACTTTCACACTAAGAGTAGACTCAACAGGTTCTCAAAGTGCACCATGTCCTACTAATATGCAAAATGGTTGAAAATGCGAGGCTCCTCCTGTATGTGACAGCTGCCACCTTTAGCCACGCTAATGCTGCACACAGGGCACCACTATTTTTCAACTGATCTTCTAAACATTTTAAATTTAACTCATACACTAAGCAGAGTAGGAGCTTAGTGTGCAACATGTCTGCATTCTAAATATCAGAATATAGTCACAAAAAGCTCCTCGTTCTCCATGCATGGAAGCATGCATGGAAGTCTATGCTTCAGATGTTTTCAAAATGCTCAGCAAAGGCACACAGATGAGTTCAGACACTGACAGGAATCGGAAGTACTAAAGGGTGTTTCCTGCATTGCTGCATAAGGTACAAGTACAAACTTATTTGGTAACTTTAAACTGCCTTGGTCTTACCATTGTGTTCCTGTATTTGTTCATAAATATGCGAATAATAACACAAAAAAAATTACTTTGAGTATTTTTAAAGAAAATGTTGTGTAAATCCATTGGCTTAACAGTAGGGGACAAGTCACAAATTACACTAATTTATTTTTTTTTTTAATATATAAAATGGAAAAAAAAATGAATAAAAAGGATTCACTTTCCACTTCAGGTATACACGATTATAAAGGGATGGCGATCTCCAGAGGCTGTTATAGCATAGTGAGTCATGTTGTTCCTTCCCAAGCAGGCTGTTCTTTATGCTATTGTACCTTGTATTCAGGATAGACTTATTAATAACCAAATTGAGAAATGCATTGCATGCTCTCAGATAAGCAGACAGAGGAGTCATAAATCTTTCCATTTGATATGTGGACAAGCAGCCAAACCAGTGCCTATCTCTATCTAACAGCTTGAAATATACAGGTATTGGGTTTTGTCTTATTTTTAACATAGTTTATAGACCTGTAATAGGCAGAAACATCAGTTTTCATAAGCAACCAGCAGCACATCCTAGAGTAAATAGTTGAATTTTCACTACTACCACAAAACTAAAAGAGAAAATTTAAAAGTAGTAGTAAAATGCGTATTTAATGCTTAGTTTGCTTTAATAGTTTCATATATCACCTCTTCATTTACAATGTTAAGGATAAAGCAGTTCATCTCTGCCCTGTAACAGTAACACTAAGCAATATGGCATCATGTAGCTACACCTCAGTCTGTAGCTTGTGAAGTTCTATTGACTGTGTAACAGTAGATGGCTGCCATATAGCAGAACACTTCTGCAGGGTTTTACTATCATGATAACCACTTAGCAAAGTTCACTAAATTTTAGTATTGATCAACACGTGAAGAATCACAGTGATGAGGAACATTTAGGAAAGGCCAGTCCAAGCCAGCTATGCAAGAGCAATTGTAAAACAATCTTTAAATACTTTTAGCAGTCATACCCAGGATAATTCAGATCTCGTATTAACCTTGATATACTAAAGCTTTTACTGAACCTGAAATCTACTAATCTACTAGGGATTTTTATTTTCACTTAAAAAAAAATATATATATATGACCAAGTTTTAACATAACCAATCAGGAAAATCAGTGTAATACTGATGCAATAAGTTTCTTCAAAACCAGAAACCACTGGAAAAAGGATAGTAATATTTTTCAAATTTTTTAAATATTTATCAAAAAGGACAACATGTAGTGCCTAAAATAGCATGATTCATGTAGTTGTACTTGTTACTTTCCAAGGAAAAAGAATATCTGAAATCATTTTAAAAACTATTACACAGGTCCAAAAAGATTTGTTCTGAAATTACCCAAATAAAAACAGTCTGCATTTTCCACCAAAAATAAAAAAGACAATTCTTCAACTTTCACTTTAGTTCACCAGTCATCTTTGTTTTCTCCAATTTTCAAATCATTTCCTCAAACACAAAATCAAGAGGAAAAGGAACAAGTCATCTTGGTAAACATCTCAGCAAAATTTGCCAAAAACAATTGGTCCTACTCTTAACTACCTAATTTCACAAATAATAGGATAACCATTTGAATTATTCATCTTTTCATTTCTATTCCACAAGTTGGTCTTTTTCTCCCCATAAACATCCCTCCTGGGGGATCACTATCTTGTGTTTTTACATTATCATCTCCACGTAATATCTGATAAAACCCAGCAGAAAGCACAAAAGTGCTTAATCACACAAAATCACTAGAGGAATACAAGTGCCAGAACAAGTTATTTGTAAATCTCTCCACATTTTACATATGGAGAATTTCTGAAACAGATGCACGCCATAAAAGCCTGAGCTACTATTACCTACTTGAAATAATCCACATCCAAGCAAGCTTCAAAAGCATCTGTGTAGAACTACAAACAAGCGAAATAGCAAACCTGGGTGAAAATAACTCAAAGAACTTCTTTGTTTCTAGTACAGCCCCAAGCTTGTTTCAGTAGAAATGAATGCTATTTAATTACAGTAGCTACAGGATATTTTACAACCTGTGCCCTCCGAAAAATTAAGCCATTAAATATATGACGGAAGGCCACATTACCTCAGATCAAAGTCTGACAAATTAGTTGAAATGAAGCTTACAGACTGCTTTAAGTTACTGAATCTAAAATAATTCCATATTCAATGTCGTTGCAAGTATATCAACTATATACACAGAATTAAAATTCTATGGCTTGTCAGTACCAGGAGTTTACCAGCCTAGTTTTCAAATGGGAGATAAGAAGAGAAAAACTTAAACAAAATCATTCTAATATAGCATTGTTAACATTAATGAAGTTACAGAAACAATAATGTTAATCATAATTTCCATTTTAACTGTTGTGTCCTCATATGGAGATGTAAGTTGAAGTTTCATTTTTTCTAGTATCAAAACAATTCACTCATACATCTACTAGCTACTGATAACAGTAATTTTTAACATTATAGCTATATTATCATTACCATGCAACAATCTGCACAAGTTTGTCAACAGCTATGAAGAAGCTGTTTTTTATTAATAAATTTTAAAAGGAAAAATCAGTCACATTGTAGATACAAGCACCAGCTTTTTAATGATACAATAACTTTTAAAATAGGAAAATGTAAACCCATATCTTAAGTAGTATTAAAAAGGTTACTCAGAGCCTGGAAAAAAAATCCTTTATCCACAATTGTCTCAGCTAGTAACATTTCTTCCCATCATTTTCTTTTAAGAATGTACAAATATGTCTAAATTATACTAATAACTTTAAATGAGGTTCTATTGGAATTATTTGTTTGTCTCACCTCAGATCAATACTTTGATTATAGCTATTGTGCCAAACAGAAATCTTGTATTCTGGCATTATTTCCCACTTAGAAAAACGTGAACTCTCAGTCAGTCTTTGTTTAATTAACCTGGAAAGATGGGAGAAAGTAATAACGGGTATCTGTGTGGTATCTAGTTCGGGGTGTTCCTGCGACTGCAGGGGGGTTGGACTAGATGACCTTTGGAGGTCCCTTCCGGCCTGGATGATTCTATGATTAACAGCTTTTTAGAAGGGTATTTCATGAGAATCAAGTAAATCTATCCCAGATTATACCATTATAATATATGTCTGTGTTCCAATTTTGAAATTGGCCATTTTGTAATCAGAATCAATAATCACGAGTCGATACTAGATTTAGAGGGGTAGAAAATCAAAAGCATGTTATTGAGAGTTGAATGGATGGTAGTACACTGCCAACATTTCCAGAGACAGAAATGATGGATTTTGGGGATTGTGAAAGGACCACAGTTCTCCAAATACAGGCACAGCCAGAAGGCAGTGAAGACATTCCTCAAAAAAAAAAACAAAAAACAAACCCCAGTATCATTCACGTGGCATGGGTGATACTGGGAACTGAATGCACAGTAGGTGCTGTGTTACAGTGACTGATCAGGGCTGCTGGCTGCAGGCCTTCTAGTCCTAATCAAGCATGCAATGGGCTATACCAATAATCCTGTTATGGATTGGAAACCTACAGAAATGGTTCAAAGACCTTCATGTAGGCTGTCAACTTAGGTGCGAGCTTTCCATAAATATGAAAAAAAAAAAAAAATACATACAATTCAGCCACTACTTTCTGTCTGGAACAGGATTTAAGAAAACGAATCACTTTCATGCACAATGTTAAAAGCAAATGATAAAATTTCTTCTTTACAACCTTTTCTGTAAAACAATTTAATTTTTAATTTAATTTTTTATACTGATTCAGAATACAGCATTGTGAGTCTGGACTGTACCATATTTTTATTATTAGATTTCAAAATTATAGTGAAAGCTTTCAGAATCTCACAACAGGAAAGAGTTCAATAAAGGGGTCACTTGACATAGAAAACTGCTTGCTTGACTTTGAAGTCCTTTCTATGTGCATAAGCCATTGTGGGAAAACACAGAACACTTCAGCAGTGTCCATTACCCACACTAAGTGTACATAGGGTTTTTGGAGGATCTGGAACTTCTGGGAGCTATTTTCCTTACCACTGATTTCCTATGTGACCCTAGACAAGAAGCTTTTCTGAAAAATAAGTATCTCGTTCCGAAACAGCTGTAACAGACACCTCAACATTGCAATAGAGGCACAATTACAGGAAAATCAGTAACTTGCTTTGAAATGAGACAATTTCCTTTAAAGACATTTATGGAATCAGCATATGGAGGCATGATGACAGAGTCCTGGAAATCTTGCACTATAAACCACAGAAATATTACCTTCAGCACCTAGATTATCTTTTAATCTATATTTTAGTGTAGTTGCATGAAACCAGGAACTTTGAGACATGTTTCTCCTGAAAGGATTTGAATTATCTACAGATTCAAGACAAATAAAACTATATGTTTTCTGAGTGTGCAACACAAGGGGCTAAATATCCAGTTTATCCTGTTAATTTAATGTTAAGTTATTGATCAAAACGGCAGTTTGTATTGTTTTATTTTTCTTAAATGTGAGGAAATAATGAGGGATAATTTTATGGAACAAGCATAGATCCCATTTGAACATAAACTTATTTGTCTGATAAAGCTGGTGAAAAAGATTTTTTAAAATGTGAATACAAAAAAATTATAATTTGGTGTATTCTAACACATTCTAACATCTTCTTTAAGTTCAATGTGACAAATGCCACATGTCAGAACCCTGCTCTTCAGCAGCACTGCTCCAAATATGCTTTGAAAAGTCATAAATAAAATGCTACTAAAAAATATTGCTAGACTGAAATATGCAGCATAGTTATAAAACACTTCTGCTGATAGCATCTCTGTTTATGAATACTACTCCTTTCAGTCAGAACATCAATGGCACATGACTAAAGATGACAGGCAAAATAAGAACACCAAAACACATTCATCTGCAGTTCAAATGTACTATTTGTAAGATTTTCTCCTACTTTAAGGATGTACATTATCTTTCTCTGACATGTTTAGCAGTTTATTGCAGAACACACATGATAATTTCAATGCAATTATCACATTTGTGTAGTATTTAGTATCTCATAGCTAGCACTAAAAGGAAATAAAACAGTAAAAATGTGAAAGAAAAAATGGCCTTGAGAGATTTTGCTGAAATGCTTTTCATTACTTTGGCTAGCAAAATGTTTTAAACTGTCTGATAACACCACACCCTAGTTTCCTTCCCTTTTTCCTAAAGGGTCAGCCAATACTCAGATATAAAACTGTTCAGTCTCCATGAAGAAAACATTTATTTTTTTTTCCCCCCACGTCTCTTGTGAGTTTTCATATTATCTTCTTTAGGTTTTACATAACTACTTTCACAAGAACTAACATAGAAGCTTGGGCAGTTACAAGCTTCAGACTTTCCCATTTGTAGGTTTGAAGAGATGCAGTTCATTTGATTTTATACTAGAAAAAGTCATAAAATATACTAGAACACTGACAAAAACAGTTTCCTAACCTCCTCAGACAGACAATACATAAACATTAACAATATTGTATTAGGCCCAGATTTTTTATTTCCATTACACCAAATGTTATTCATACACCTTGTCGAGTATTGCTTTGTGTCTGGAACATTTGAGAAGCCAAACTACCACAGAAAATAAAGGAAATATTGCCCAGGTTTTCACTTGCTTTTAAAATAAAATAGAAGTGGCTTACTCATGAGAAATAAGTAGACATGAAAAAAGTAAATGTATTTTGAACTTCACTCCTACAATATTGTGCTAATTAATACTTATATGTCCACATGCAAAAGCTGGAGAAAAAGAGCACGAGTATAATGTATAAATCATTACCACCAGCTTCTGGAAATGTATTTTTTTTTATTCTTAAAGCTTAATATTCAATTTTTCAGGAGTTTATAGATATTTAACCATCTTAAGCATATTTGAAAACAATTCTTATGAAGTGTATTACCTAATTTTAGAGAGATGAAAAAGAAAAAAAGTAATACCAAGGGGCTTAATATATACGTATACACACATACACAACAGAAAAGATGCAGAGTACCAAATATCAGTTTGTGGATGGTATGAAACATAGGTAGAACTCTGCAAATGATATTCCATGACCCCTGAACAAACAGAGGCAAGAACTGGTAAACCTAGTTGTTTAGCAGGGACTAGAAGCAATGTGGTTTTGTCTTCTAAAGACTGTATATATGAGACAGGATGTAAAGGTTTCTTGTTCTGTACATGGCACCTTAAAGTGAGAAAAATGAACTTTTTAGGTAATTATATTTTATAAAATTTTGAAATTTTAGTTTGCTACCTTGTGCTTTACAGTACTTTAGTCAAACTTAATTACTTCCTAACATTGTCATTTTATAGTGCATTAACTGGAACAGTATATTGTTTCAATTTTGTCCTTAAACCTATTAAAAGATATTTTTTCTTTAATACCACTTGGCAAATTTAATCATCTTTCCAAAGTGTTTCCTGACTGTATTACAATTAAACAGTTTGAAATTACTGCTATGGAAATGCTATGAAACAGCAGGAGAGGAAAAAAAGTCATAAATGAATTTAAAAACTTCACAAATCAGATTGATTTGATTGATATTGAATCAGGTTGATTTGAAAAGTTTTAAATGAGACAGATTCTTTTTGCTTTTACATTTAATTTAATTTAATTTCAGTATTCAAATGTTCAGTTTCCAAAAATGTTTGAATAAGAGAGGTGCTTAGAAATTAAGTCATTATCTTCTCATTTTAGTAATAATCTCAGAAAGGTCATTTTTGCCAAAAGTATTGCTACCGTTGATAAAATACAATACGTGCTTCTATAGGATCGTAGTTTAAATACCGAGAAGCAATTTTCAGAGGACTACAGTAGGTTGTTGAATTCCAAGTAGCAAGAAAGATAGATCTGTAGTGATGCTGTCAAATGCTAACATGGATAAAAGAGAAGTTATCAAAACCAAAAAAGCTGCTTATCTCCAAAAGCACAGATATCAGGTGCATCTGCTTCCAGACCGTGCAAATTTCTTCTTACAGTTTTAAAAATATATTGGTTCAGATTCCTTGGGCTCACCTATTTCCTAAGTTACACCAGTAGTGAAAGAGACTCTATTTTGTAGTGTGACCTGAGATAAATCACACATCTCAGTATGACTTACGCAAACAAGGCATTAGCAGAAGAAATTAAGATATTTCTCTCCACAGAAATTAATGAAATGTACTATAAACTCCATAAATAACAATTATATAATTTACGGCTTCTTGAAAGGTTTTACATGCTATTTCTGTTCTAAATATTACACAAAAGATGCACAAATTTTGCCAAAGATTCATATTTCTCAAAGTCATTCAATTAATATGATAAATATCAATAAAATGCTTGTTAATCATATGAAAGTTAAGTGGTTCAGAAACTGATAATTTATGGCAGATTCATGTGAAGAATGAATTCTAGTGCAATACTGAAGTAGAGTAAAAATGCTTAATGAGGCACAAGAGGGTCTGTTTCAGTATGGCACGTATCAGAGATACTGATTCACTTATCCAGAGATATACCAGCGGTGTTTAATTCCCAGCCTGCAGAAATAGTGTTGGAGAGCCTGGGAAGAAGCAGAAAGTAAAAACATTTTATCTGAAGCACAGAGATATTGAATATTTTTCACTCATCTCTCATTTGCAGTACATTTGATTGTCATTTGATTTTCTTAATAATTACCCAATTATCTTTTCCATGAGAGGGAAGGTGTTTATATTCCTAATGACTGAAATGTGATCTACACGTGCAAATGGTAATTCCACAGTATATCCTTTCACTCTGTTTCCATTTATAACCCAGAATTCAGCACTAGTTGTATCCAGAATTTCAGTTTAGGTTGATCATCAGTTATATGCAGATATTTTGTTTTACTAGGAGCCTAAATGCTAAGAAGTTATTGGCTCATAGGGTAATTATGCTGTAAAAAGTTGTTCACTAATTTGATAATTAAGTTTTAATTAGCAAATTAAAAGCCTCTTGAGAAAAATTGAAAAAATGTTTTGGCAGGAAAGTAGGAGTTATGCATCCTACCTTATCTGAACTCTATTGATGGATTAAATATTAGCCTCCACCTTATATAAAGGAACACTTCTTTTTTATTCTTTTTTACATATTTTTTTACTGCACTGCCAAAGTCTTCCAGATAGATACATCTTAAGACATTATTCTGGTTAATCTAGTACAACCACAATATAAGCTTTGGTTTTTTGCTTACAACTATATACTTGTGTATACCAACACAACTCTGAATACTTGATCCACAGTGAAGACTTGCATTTGCAAAAACAGAAGACTACACAGTAAAAATATTCAGTGTTTTTCTTGTACTTTACATGCGGTAATTAGAAGTTATTTTTCCATCCAGTAAGATCAATTGTTCTCCATGATAAGGTTGGTTTCTAAACACCTCCACAAGGGAGACATTTTTTTTTCTGAAAAAAGATGTTCCATGAATCATAGTTATCACATAAAAAGTTTTCTTGAGTAATCCATATCTTACAAATGGATTTGTCACTGCCTAACAAGAACAGTATCATCACTGAAGACCACCCTGCTTTAGGCATATAAGCAGGCTATCTAGCCACCTTTTTCATGAAATTTACCTTTGCAACCTCTGTTTTCAGGTATTCAAACAAGTAGACATGCTTAGCAAGGAGGTAAGACACCAATAGAATCATTCCAACTATTTCCATTAGGAAAACAGGCTAAATAATACCAGCAACAAAACAGAGACAGAAAGGTTTAAAATTGGAATCTGAAAGATAAATTTTACAGTAGTGTATAATGTGGAGGGACTTTCCCCACTGGTGTCTTACACACTGCACAGTTTTAATCCCCTTGGGGGAGGGAGGTATGCAGTGAGGGAATGACTGAAGCTGAAAATTAAGACACCTTTATTTAAAAGCCTAGAGGTGTGCTAGGAGTCCATGTTCCCATGACATTCAAAGAATCCTTGATAAAAGTTCAGTTCACCTGAGCGCAGTCATCTAGGACTCAACGCATATGTCCGCACATGGGCTACCTGACAAAGCTGGAGCTATCCTTCCTTGTCTCTGGTACAGAAAAGAAATATTTCTTTCTCAGGTCTCATGTCTTATCTGCACAGGTGGCTCTGAAACATGATTAAGTCTCAAATTTAATGTCTGTCCAGCCGGTCAGTACAGCTCACCCATTTCCTCTGCTAACTTCCATTGACTAAAAGGGGATTTCCGGTGATTGGCATACACAGGTATCTGAACCAAATTGTGCTCATTTCAAAAATGATATAATAGATCTGGAAAAGGTAAAGAGAAAGGCAACAAAATGAATGAATCTCCCATGAGGAGTGAGTGAGAAAGGATAATTCAGCCAAAAGAGAGACAGCTTGCTATAAGATAAGAGTTCTGCAAAAGCATTCATGTCATGCAAATTGTGGGTAGTTTTCTTGTTCACTGTTTTGTCTCATATGAGAACTAGGGGCCTTACTTGATGCTAGTTATGAAATATTCAGAGATAGTTTTCACTTTTCGCAGAAGTATGACTTATAGAAAACAAACAAGAAAGAGATTGCAGTGTAGCAGAGAGTGGATATAGCTCATGGTCTCCTCAGATGGCTTGAAATCAAAAAACATTACAAGATAAAATAGATCAAAGAAACGTACCCCCTAAGCATATGCCTTGCAGTTTAGGCTGATCTTGCAGCCTGAAGAATTATAGCTTTACCTTCTGAGCTGGTAAATTTTGCTTGTTCCTGATGATATTAAGTTGTGATATTTGCAGTAGGTTTATCTAATAGGTGGTTTGTATGCTATGAGAGAACATCTTTGAAACTTACCTGAATTTTCTCCTTTTCATATTTATGGTGGAGAGATGTATTTGCTAACCACAAGTGGTAGTTTATCTATAAAATTTAATATTTCTTAAGCACAGCTCTCAGATTAGAGTCCTAGTAAATTTGCCTTTAGTGACAAACAACAGAATTTAATTATGTTATTAAAATTTATCAAAGGCCAGAGAATTATTCTTAATATTTTGGTGCTGTCAAAACTGAGCTACTCTTTTACCAGTTTAGAGACACTTAAGATATTTCTTCTCTATAAAAGATCAACATGATTGACTTCTCTTTATCATTTAGGCCTTTATATTAGCATGAGTTTTGCTGTGCTGAAGCATTAGCTACCTTTTTAAAACATCAGAAAACTTGAACTCATTTTTATATTTGAGCAAAGCAACAGATTGTTTGAAGTTATACTATTTCACTTTAGGAACAGAAGTGATCAAAGCCTCATTATTAAACCAATTTTACAGTGTAAGTTTTGGGTTATATTTAAGACTAACTATAAAAACTGGTTGATTTTTAAATCTTATGCAACAGTTGGTCATCAGACTGTCATAATTCAGGAATCACACTGACCTCAGAGAACAAGACTCTGTTAATGTCAATCTGCCTGTGGCAAGCAGTAGCTTAAATCTAATGCAGATACTGAATGTAAAAATTTTTATCTTTAAAAATGTTCATTTAGCTATTTCAGGTCTTCAAAGATTCGTATCTGCCACTAGTAAAGCCTTGGTGACAATTCTGAGCCAGGGGGGTAGTATGTTGCACTGGTTTCAATAATGGATTTTTTTATTATTTTGCTATTGTTTGGTTTTAATTATCTTGGGCTGACCAGCCCAGCAACCTAAGCTTATGTGCAGCCACAGTTAAAAATTTAATGTTGAGTTATAAAGAGGAGTTTTGATGAACAACAAAACAAGGTACAGGTGCCTGAAAACAGGCATCTCCTGTCCTTTCAGACTACTCAAGACTCTCAAGTGTGCAACCTGTGAAGGCTAGCAGATATGGCAAAGGACCCCTTGGAGCTGCAAGCACTTTTGTAACTGTGGCTGGAGGCAATATGTCTCATGGCACCTACATTAAGGCAGCTGAATCCCATATACTGGGTTGGATTCAATTGTACCTATCCTTAGACTTCTCTAAGGTGAATTGCACATCTGAGTTGGTTATTGTAAGCAGCCTTTACAGCCTTCCTTAAGATCATATTAATAGTATCCTGAAAGTACTATTTAAAAGAAGTCTGAAGATTTCTCCATTGTTCCTAGTTGAACACACAAATCCAACACTCCTAAACACTCTTGCATAATCCTTAAGGACTTCCTCCAGGTGAAACTTATTAACTGTTTTTCACTAGAGAAAAATCAGTATCTTACTTCAGCAGCCCTTCCGAAGATAATACACAAAACAGATATAAAAGGGTATTAGCCAGTTTCAGATGCATTAGCCCGCATCCAATTTAGAAAAAAAAAAAAAGTCCATTTTGTCTGGATTTGCCACCTTTCACACATTTCAGACAACTAAGACATTGATACTTAACAATGACTGTCGAAATAACTAACAAAAACCAAGTCACATAGAAGTGGACACCTGAGATGGTTGAACAGAATTTACTCCCTCAACTAGAAATTCATTTTCCTTAACCTAATATATGCACATTGATAAAAATAAAGTTAGAGTTATTTACATAAAAATAATTATCTGGTCTTCTAGAGGTATATTTAAAATATCTGTAAAGATAGACCTTACCCATACTTACATATACAAAATTCAGTCCTACTAGAAGGCTATGGAAATTAGTAAGACAGCTCCCACTATAGTTAAAAAAAGTTTGCATATGCAAACTAATTCAAAATAGATAGACCGAAAGGCTCTTGGCATGTGTCTGTTTTCTTCCAGTTTGTTATAGAGTTTAGATAAGGTGAATTAAAAGCTTGTCCTTCAAACCTCTTTCCTGCTTGTTCTTCTCTGTGCATATGAATCTGTGTGAGTACCACTGACACAAGTTGGTAATAATACGAAGGTTCTACAGCAAGAGCTTTCTGACACACTGCACTTGTATATTCATAATTAATTTCATATTTACAGTCCTGCTGGCTTATTTCTTGTTCTTTACCAGTTGCCCTTTACTATCACATGGCTATTTAACCAAGATGTAATTCTGATACTACAGAATACTTACTTAGTTATTGAGGTTTAATTATTTAATGCTAACAGCATCTTGAAAGAGACAGCTGCCATAAAATATCTTTTGGATTTTTTATGAGAGTCCTTTCTTATATGTTTTCCTCCAATAATAAAAAGTGAAAGACTGCATGCAGTGATTTTCTCATTAACAGTATGTTGTAAAATGTGCTCACTAATTATAGCTTTCCATATCCAGTAAGCCACAACAGAGATTCCTTTAGAACTGACATAGGTAGAAGCATATTGTTCTAAAAACAAGCAAGAAAGCAAACCAAAGCCAAACACAGGCAGGGTTAAGTTGTTAAACATATAACATGTAAATTAAATTTAAAGAACATTGTCTTAAATTATTAGCCTATCATTGTTAGTGATCACTTTTGGGAAAAACAGTTTTTCTAGTCTTTCATATTGACTTGTGTAAACCCCTGGCCTCGGTGCCTTTATAATTCAATTCAAATCTGTAATGAGTCAGGCCTGTGGAAAGGTCTGTTCAGAATGAACAGTGACAACTTAGTTGAAATGCTGTTCATGCCATGGAGACAATGAAGCATGACATTTTTTCTTTTACATCTGGCAACAAGTTTACTGGGAAAAAGTAAGAGTCATTTATTCAGTTTTTCAGAAAGGCAGCAATATGGATAGAAGAATTAAACATTTATTTTAGGGGAGTGCAGACTGTTTCTTTGCCTTTTTCACAGATGTATTCAGCTGTTTTCTAAATTTATTTGGTATTTGGTAACATTCATACATTTTTTGCCTTTCTTGCATTGAAATCTATATATAGCCACCTCTGAAAATCTGTGACATTTAAGATACTTCTTTTACAACATTTTTCCTTCTGTTGAAACCTTATCCCCAAAGCACATATTTCATTTTGCCTATGTTGGGGTATTTAAACAAGAATAAAATAAATTAGAAATATAAGTAGAAAACAGGGTAATTTTTTCAAAATCTTCCATGACTTCAGACTTTTTTTTTGTCATATAAATTAACCAAAGTAAATGATCATGAACTAGTAAATTATTTTTTTAAATGTGACTTAATACTAACATGAATTAATATGAATTGATAGGACAAGGGGCAATGGCTTTAAGTCAGAGAAGAGTAGATTTAGATTGGGTATTAGGGAAAAGTTCTTTCTCTGAGGGTGGTGGAACACTGGAACAGGTTGCCCAGGGAGGTGGTTGAGGCCTCTTCCTTGGAGATGTTCAAGGTGAGTCTCGATGAGGCCCTGGGCAACCTGGTCTAGTTGAGGGTGTCCTTGCAACTGCAAGGAGGTCAGACTAGATGACTTTTGGAGGTCCCTTCCAGCCTGGATGATTCTATGAAATCACCTTTTGCCCATGCTAGTTTGTTAATAAAATAAACCACTCATTTACACCTCCACCAAAAAGATGTTCATCACTTGCTTAGATTTTCAAACTCTATTAACATATTTCTTCAATTGATGTTGTTTTCTACAAGATAATGTAGAGAAGTGAAGGTTCAGACTTCTCATTAATAAGCGGCAATTTTAAGGATTAGCCATAATCTTGCATTCTGAATTTTCACACTTCAGATTAAAAGGCTACTTTCAAAAACTGCAAGGGCTTAAAGTCAACTTCTGTCTTCCCTCAACTCCATGATACAACTTTTCATTAGGCATAGGGCAATATATTTACATCTCTGCTCTACTCTCAAGTGTGCCAGTGCATCTGTTCTTTCAAACCAGGAAGCTAATGAAGTACAACAATTTAAGACTGTGTGGACTGCAGTATTGCTCATGCTTAGGCAGATATGCAGACAGTGTACTGCAAAAATAATGCAGAAATGTAGAACCGAACCACTGATCCAAAACAAACAAGGAATTTGGATGTACCAGTTGGTCACCCAAGCCTAAAATAAGAGTCCTGCTCCAATCATCATTTCTGCAAGCTGTTTCTGGATCATTCCGAAGCAATGTAACTGGATAATTTTAAATTTACAGATCTTCAGAACCAACAGAAGATTTAAATAAATGCATTCTAAGCATATTTGAATTAAATCCTTGATTCTGAATGGTTCAGCTCAAAGATCTTACACTTCAGGCTAGAAACTGTTTGTTGATTGTTCCTTGCATGGCTTTAGAAAATGACAGGCAACTGTAATCAGAAAGGACTCTAATCAGCAGGAGAGTTTCACGTGTGCTATCCCTTATGCATGCTGCTGTAGGTAATCACTGCTGCTAGAATTAGAAAACCCTTCAAATAAAATACCTGTTACAATCTTGCTCAGTTATTCAATTACTTATACAAAAATGTGTGGCTAAAGCATCATTGATGACACACCAGTGTTTCAGCTATTGCTGAACAGTGTTTTCACAGCATCAAGGCCTTCTTGGTTCTCACTCCAAAATCCCAGAAAGTAAGTAGGGTCTAGGCAAGCTGTTAGGAGGGGAGACAGCCAGTACAACTCACCCCAATTCACAAACAGGTGAGCCTGATATTAGATGATCTGTCAGCAACAAAGCTAGGAATGTTTTTAGGGTTTTTTTTTTCCAATGCAGTCGTTGCTCAGGGCTCAGCTGGGCATTTGTCTGCTCATAGTGAGTGATTGATTTCCAATCACTTGTTCCTTACTGGTTTTCCTCTACCTACTGAGCTGCCTTCATCTCCACCCATGAGTTCTTTTTCCTTACTTTTGCCCTTCCAGTTCTCTCCTCCATCCTTCTTGGAGTGAGGGTCAATCCACCATAATTTATGACTCTACCAGTGACTGTTGTAAAGAATCTTTGAAGGGCTTTGTTTGAACACGCACGTATTTGTCCTTAAATTTAGCCACTTGAGGTTGAATTGCAACCCTGTGCTTCAAGGTGATAGTTGCATATTACAAATACTTTTTTTTAAATTATATTTCTAGATGTATAGCATCTAGAACTGCTGTGTTTGATTCAGATTGTTTCATAGATGAGAATATGCTGTACACTTCCTGTGTAGCTCTGTGTTACTTATTAAATAATATCTGCTATTTAAACTATCATATTTCACACCATTATTTTGAGAAATAAATTGTACTGATAAATACAGTGAATTGAAAAATTAGAGTGTTTGATAGTCTGAATACTGAAAAATAATAAATTGAAGGTTAGATTTACCTGACAAAGAGTATCTCTAAGTATCATCAGTGATGATCTTTCCTCCCTCATTTCCAACTTATTGGGTCCATGGCATTCCATTGCTTTCTTTTAGTAGTTTATTAACTTCTGTTCCCCATACACTGACATTCCTCGCTTCCATACATTGCCAACATCCATCAATATCTTTGTCAGTGTATCTGAAAAACTGTTTTAAGAACCGTTCATTTGGTCCTAAAGTCTCGAAGATATTTGCTCTATCTTTTTGGAAGTGAACAGTTTATTTGAATGGTGCTGATGAATAAATGTACAGCTCTAAAACCCCAAATGACTGAGAAATTTAGAAACTTGGAAGAAAAAAAAGATGGAGCCACAACTAGTCAAAATTTGTACCAACACTTCTTACTTCACTACAGAACTGTGTTTGCAGGAGTGTATAAGTTCACTGGCCGATTCAATTTCTGTTCAGCCAAACCTATGATTCTATTCAAAACAAAGATGAGATGTAAAAAAAGACTTTCTGGAAACCACAGTAGCAGCAATACAGTCTGATCATTACTGTTGCCTTCATTCGGAACTGATACATATCACAGTTGCCTCAACTCTGCTCCTGCAACTCCTGCCTTACCCTCTGCAGTCAGATCCTCTGATAGTACTGGAACACTGTATTCCATTCCAGAAACGTTGTTTGCTCATAGCATCATGCTACAGATAGGGCTTGTTATCAGGAGTTGTTCCAGACAATACCTCAGAGCAGAATAAATTAATGCCCACCACGTGTGTTCAACTAAATACCTTCATTTGACAAAGCATTTCACAAAAAAATCCATTTAAAAATTAATTCGTCTGGTACATGAGCACTCTTGCCAGCAGAAGGACGATTAACAAAGGGCAGTAAAAGACAAATATAATACCTGTCCTGACAATCACCATCAGGTTCAACTATTAATTAGCTCAGAGTAAGAGTAAAAGCACATTAATTACATTAACACAGCACCTGAACTGAAAGATGCTGCAACTATCAGTGAAATGAGGAATGGCACATCATCAACAAAACAGATTCCATTAAACACAAAAGTATGTGTGAGGTGGACTGAAAATAAGACCAAGCATTATCAAAGACAATTCATTTAAATAGTTAAAAGAACAACAAAAAAAGTTATACTAAGAGCTAGGTGTGACATCTCAAAAATCTGCAATAAGAAGAAACTACCTTAAGCAGTGAGCAAAACTAAATGCCTAAGAGCAAAGGGCAGGGACAAGAAAATTAAGCCCAGAAAGATGGTGAATAGCATCAAAATAACAGCTAGGAAAGTCAAGATGATGTGCAAAATTCAGGATTCTGTAAACATACTGTGGTATTAAAAAAAAAAAAAAAAAAAAGTCCTCAGAGCACATCATTATTTTCACTTGAGTACATGGGATTCGCCTCAACTATGGACAAGGAAACTACTGAGGGATAGTTAGTTTTTAAGAAAAACTCTGTCATAATAATCAATAAAATGGTGTGGAAAGGTCAAATACCTGAGCTCAGAGCCACAAAGAGAAGGGATTTCCTCTACACATATACAACTTTATTGCTCTATGCCTCATTCAAATATTGCACTTGCAAATCATAGCCTCCTATTTCTCATGTCAATGAAACTGAGTTGCTTGCAGCTTTTTATTAAACTCATCTGAATTCTTACCTCTAAAAGACAGCTAATAGCTGCCAAATCAATCTGTTATATGTTCCCCACTTCTGTGTTAAATTAATTACTAGCTTATGTATTGCACATCTTTCCAGCTTTCTCTACTACTACAATGTTATTCTCATTGTGTTTTATTCTAGATTTATTTTCAGTGTCTATAAGAGATGAACTTTCAAGCAGATATTAAGTTCCACTGAAGTGCCAAAGTATTTTTTCCATGCACAGACATTATAATATCTGTTTTCTGAGTCTTACTTGGATCAAGGGAAAATTTACCAGGAGAAAAAAAAAAAACATTTTAATTTCTTTATTTCACTACCAGTTCATCACAAAGTGCAGTATATCTTTCTCCTCTATGAAGATTAATTGGTTAATGCCTTTGCAAATAACAACTGTATGCCATTAAGAAGTGTATTCCTGTTTCATAACCCAACAAGAGACTGCTTCAATAGGTTACTACTTTATATTCTGAAAATCTTTTAATTTTTAATTTATTTTTTTTTTACACAACAGATATTGTTAACAATTTCTTTTTTAAATTAACTTACTTGGTGAGGGAAAATTTACAGTACAAAGCAAGCTGTTTATGCAAGATGACTGTGATGATCTCTTATTGCTTTGGTCCATTGCCACTTATTAATAATGCATCTTTAGTATGTTCCTTATTGATTATTAGCAGCAGTGATATATTAAAAGCAGCATCCTAAGGTAGTTGTCTGATGAGGCTTTTTAATAAACAGCATATTTTTCTGAATACATCATAACAGTGCTCACTGCTCATTATTTATTTCTTCATTATAACAGCAGTTTGACGTTCTAGACTCAGACAGCATGGAAATAGAGATTAACAGAATGGTTTGAATTTGAATGGGACTTAAAGTAATGTAGTTCAACACCTCCTATAACGAGCAGAGACATCTTCAACTAGATCAGGTTGCCCAGCGCCTCATCCAACCTGATCTCAAATGTTTGGGGCAACTATCTCCTCTCTAGGCAACGTGTTCCAGTGTCTCACCAGCTTGGGCAGATTTCAGCTGCAGCAGTTACAAGCTAGATGTTAACATATTGCCATACAAATATTGTCATTGTTAGACTCCCAGTATCAAAGAACAAGAGAACTAATTACCTAATATATGATTTGAAGGGTTGGGGGTTGCTCTTTTTATACACTTCGGAAAAATGTACTGGGCTGACTCAGCAGCACCCAAAACATAAGGAGAAAATCTCTGCCTGGACAGGAGATTTTTTTTTTTGAAGTCTACATGTTCAATAAATATAGCTATTTTCACATACAACAGCAAAGTACACAACTTCAACCTAATCACAAGTCCTTCTACAGTTCAACCATGTTAAGAAGAATGAAAGAGAGCAGATAGTTCTATTTGATTTAAACCTAAGTGAAAAAGTTGATGCAAAAGCTTTCTTCACAAATAGTAGCTAAAGGAAATAATAAACAACTCCCTAAATGGCTGCTGAGAAGTGTTGAATTTGTTATAGTCTCTTTCTGATCAGCACTATCAAACAGCTTCTGTTCCAAGAAGCTTTACTTCCTAAGGTGCCATTTTCTTTTTCAACTAAATGACAAATCTTCCCCAGGAAAAGTAACTATCAGTGTAAGGCATAAATCTGATCTGTACACACTGTCTTTCACCTTAGTCTTGTTGGACACTGTGCAGTCATGGGCAGGAGCTCCCAAACCAGAAAAGTTTTTCTGCCAAAATCCACAGCCCTCATGACCTCCCAACTTTCAGATTGTTTTCCTTTTTCTTGCCTTATACTTGCCACACACTGTCCTTCCTCAAGGGGTAAAAGTGCTTGTGATGCTGCCGAGTCTCACGGTGTCTTCTGTCTCCACATGTGGGACAGAACATCACACTAGCACCTCCTGTAGGTCATGTTTCTGAAGAGTTAGTTCCTGACTCAAAAAGCTTCTTATAAACAAATATAAAAAGAACTTAAAAATAAACATGGATGGTTGTTACCCAGCTCTTAATGTTTAAATAAATAATGCAGTTAAATAATATTTTAATCATTGAAGTAAGCTCACCATTCTTTAAGCAAGATACTAGAACAGCAAGTCTCTCCACTAATGCTTTTGTTATAGCTGGGGTGATTCTAGAATACAATGGATCAGTGTAATTCAGTTGTACATTGCATGTTTTAGGAAAGAAGGAAAAAAAAAAAAAAAACACCACGAAACTCCAAGAACACTATAACTTCCTATGAACCTCTTTACTGCTACAGAAGCCCCAGACAATAGCGACAAAAGCATCACTCAGCTAGGGATTCAGATAACAATTGTATAAAAAGCTATCATGCACCAGATTAAAGATCTGTCTAGCCCAACACACCATCCCCCCAAATGGCCAGTCATGATCACCCAGGAAGAAAGTATGCAAGGGGATGTGTAGGGACAATTTTACCATTCTTACAGGTTTTAGTAATTCCTTGACATGAACCAAAGGTTCAGTTTGCTGAACAAGAGGTTTCTCTGGGCAAACCCACAGAATAAAGACACATTAAGATAAAGTCACTGAACACACATGAACTTCTATCTGCAATGTTTTGTGGCAGAAATTTCCACTGAACCTGCTGCCTGTTAGAATCGTTTGATGCCTTATCCTTCTTGCATTGGAAGAAAGGGTGAACAGTCATTCTATATTCACCTTCTCCATGCTACTCATTATTTTACAGCCCTCTGTTATAAGCCCATTCAGCTGTCTCTTTTTTATAGGTTAAGAGAAATGTCCTACTGAATTATTTCTTACGTGGAAGCCATTGAGCATCTTTGATCACACCTCCACTAGGTATTAAAACTATCAAGACGATATCTTTTAACTATAGAACTCTACAGACAGTTCAATCAGCCTTTTTGAGAAATGCATGCAACAGGAAAAAAAAAAAGGATCACACATTAGACTTGTACAAAGGAATAAAGATAAACACAGAGGCACCAGTGGAAAGGTGTCTATTTCTGTGAGAGATAACTGCACCCTGTGCCTACGTTCCAAACACCACCTTAAACGTACAATTACAGTACCATCAATGCTTTTTCTATCTGAACCCTTTCCACCTTTTCATTTCTCCTGTAATGAATAGAAATCCTTTTCTGCCACTACTGCTAAACCCACCATTCCAATACCTACCAGGCTCAGTGCCCCAAAAGGCCATATTTGGCTTGAAGACCCTTGTGATACATTCTAAGAAAATAAGTACTGGGAAATAATAGACATTACCAATAGAAGACTTGATACCTGTACATGGTACATAAAACTTCCACATATTTGTGTACTGAGGAACAAACAGATTGCTAAAATGATTGTTCACCGGTTACCTCCCACTTTAAGGTCAGAGAATCCCAGATGTCACAGATACGACTGTATAGTTTTAGGGCCTGCACCCAGTGATCATCCTCTAGTTACTTCTCCTGAATCACTGTTCACCTCAACTCCTGTTATCAGCCATTTTATTTATTTTTCTTTTTAATAAGGAGAGCAGGTGATTCCTTTTTCAGGAATAAGACAAATCCATTTTTTTCCTGACAACCTACAGATTTCTGTCACAGGATAAAAGGAAAGGAAATGCTACAAAGTCCTTTGCTGAATTTTACATAGTTCTGATCATTAATCATGTACTGTTTATTACTAATTAAACATTTGCATCTTTGGTATTTTCCTCTGCTTATGTTCCTGTTATAACCCCAGTACTGCAGACTCAGGGCACTGTACTTTTGAACAGTGTTTCTATCATACTTGCCTGCCACCAGGGAGAAGAAGAGGGAGCGTTCAGACATCCAAGCAGAAACCATGGTTCAAGAAAAGAAATTGTTGCTTGTAAAAGCCTCTGTAGAAACAACCCTCTTGCTATATTAGCCACGCACGTAGGTTTGCTCCTTATTGATCTGGAGGTATTTATACAGGTAATTTTCCTATACAATTTATCCAGTGGCCTCAGATTCAGCAGTGTGTATTGAGGGAGACAGACATTAAATAATACAACTTCTTTATGTAAGAGCTGGAGACTGACTCTCAGGCACTTGCTTTGCACCTTTAACTAGAAAGAGTCTCTGCTTTTTGCAGTCCTGATATGTAGTGAAACTTAAGCATTATTCAACTGCTAAAAACAATAAAGCACTGAAGAAAATACACAAAGCTAAATGCAAGAAAGAAAAAGAAAAAAAAATTCCTGGAAACTTTATTTTTAATTATATTTGCCTTATGTCCACCTTAGAGCACGGGGGAAGGGGAAATCTACTTGTGTGTTTTTCCTTTCTCCTTTTTCAGTCCCTGAACAGCCTAAAACAGCATGCAAACTCTTCATTATGTATTGAAATAGAATCATAATGTCTGCTACAAATTTGTTTCATTGACCTTTGGGTAGAAGAGGGTGGACATCTGCATAAAGTGAAAATGTAGGTGATCAATTGCGGCTTAAAATTAACAAGAGCTTCTGTGAGAGGTACAGGTGGCAATCACCATCTCTCATTTTGCATTGTTGCAAACATGTTCTGTATAATGAATACATAAGCAAGATGATCTCCATTCCTAAGAGAACACTAAACATTGGAAAAGAAACTATGATACATATAAAAAACCTTCAATATGCAAAACTCACAAAGCATTCTATTAAGTACATGCAGAACTCAAGGCATCCATACGTGGTGTTGAAGGGTTGATTTATCATTGGGTCAAGCAAAAGTTTTTAGGTTTAAGGTTTTTTTAAAAAATAATTTTACTCATAGTGTTAATATATTGTTTTCTAAATTCAGCAAAACATTACTAGACTAGTTGAATCATTTTTTAACTCACACTGATACAGTATTGATAGTGTGATACTAAATAATGTTTACTCAAAAATTACTCATGCTCTTAGAGATAAGCCGATGACCAAGTGCCTTGCTGAATCACTACCGCTAGTTCTTAGGTGTATCTTGAAAAACCTCTATAGAATTCTTTAAGCGTTATCATCCCTTAAATTTTAGCTCAGGATATTAAGAACTTATTTGTCTTGAATGTACTAACAGTAGAATTATGAAAGAAATATATAATTAAACATAAACATCACCTAACAGATAATTTACCTTCAAGATGAATGTTTTCACTTTATATCTTATTAACGTAAGAGTGAAAATGGATTTCCAGCTATAAAGATACAGTGCATAATTGTTAACTACACATGGTCTGCACTGCTCCAGAAGTCACTCCACAAACTTAAAAAAAAATTTTTTTTCTGTACCCTGAAAAATTTGAATAAAATTAAAAAAAGCTGCATCACATACTACAGAATGAGTTACATAAATTAGAATTCAGAAGTGTTGTGAGTTGTGTTTTCTGTTACAATCTTCCCCCAACAAGGTAATCGATATTGCAGTATCTAATCTAAGTCAGTTTGGGTGTAACAGAGCTCTCTACCCCCTCAAAGCTCAGGTCAAGTGTTACAAGGAACAGATTTTGCCACACTTAGTATTTTTACTGAAGCTGAATACACCTAAGTCCACTAAATATTTTTACTTCAAGGATAAAATGCTAATTTCAGAATGATTTCTGACAAAAGCAGGAAGGAAAAGTACAACTTTTTTAAGTATGAAAAGTCACAGACAAAATGTGTAGCAATGGCTGGTTTTAACCATCTATACACATGGAAGACCCTAGGCTTAATCACCTACACACGTTTGGTGTTTTAGCTGTAACTGAAATTCAGGTAGAGTTAAAACAAAAAATAACAACCTGACTGCAGAAAACACAAACCGAAAAAGACAAAGAAGATATTCCAATACACCTTATCTGTTGCAGATTTAAGGATATAATCTTGGTTCTTTCTATGATTTTGCAGTACAAAGCAACAGGAACCCATTTCAGTTGTCTGGTTAATTTACCAGCTTCAGACAGTGTTCAGGATCACACAGATCTATGGCAAAGGGGAAAACTGAACTGGGAAAGTGCTACCTTTAGTCACCGCCCCCATGATTTCATCAGCACAGTGCTGGGATGAAGCAGCAAGGAGACCAAAAACCCCTGCATACAGAGGATTATAAGGTACTTTCCACAAAGCTGGTTTCTCACAACCGACTAATCACAAAATTTTTGTTAGCTTTATCATCTGTGACAATAGAGGGCTTCAAGACAATTACAAGAATGTCAGGTTTCTGATAGGTCTGTTGTAAAACTCTGTTGCTGCTCCGGCCAAATATAAGTCAATTTTTTTCAGAATGTATTCTTCTGTTTGGCTGCAGCAACCCCAAAATACAAGTCAGTCACTTTAAAGACTGTGGCAGACATATTCATTAAGAAAATACTACCAACCTTTGCCTGTTTGTATGTATTGTTATGGATCTACAGGTATCAAACATAGTACCATGCCCCCATACTAAAATCAACACAGACATGCCAATATGATTTTTCAGATGCTGAAGCATCTCAAAAACAGAAAGAAAAAAAAAAAAAGAAAAAAAAAGGAAAAACTGTTAGTTTTTGGCTAGAAGGCTGAAAAAAAAAAATCAAACAGCTCAAATCTAGCATTTTGATTCATAGCCAGCAATAATTTTAGCTGCACGAAATTAGTATTCAAAATATTCCTAAGATATTTTTGAAAAGTGAGAAAGCACAACAACTAGAGGAAGGGAAAGCATAGCTCAACTACTTCTCTCTGTTTTTTCACTTAAGATTAATGAATAACAAATACCAAGACCCATAGAAAAAGTGCTGATTTGCTAAAATTAAAGTGTAATTGCTTCATATTTTGCATGCAGTGGTGAAATCACAGTAGTTTTGTTGAGGCAGAACTAGTTCCGAAAGGTAAAACACCTCAAGTAAAGTAATGTTTCTTTCTTAGGCTAAGAAAATGGTGAAAAAGCCTTTTGTCTCCCTGGCAACAAGTAAGCATCTACACATATTGTAGAAAATAAGTAACTGCATGGAGGTGTGTGAAAATTTTACCCTACATTAAATGGTGACAGAGAAATCAATATTTTATCTATATTTACACAACAATTGTATTGAGTGCCTGCATCCAAGCATTTACAGTGTCGGGGTTGCAGAAAGTGGCCTCTGTGAGGAGAAAAAAATCCAGTGAATAAAGTGAGAGCAAAAGGAGGGGAGGAGATGCCCCAGGTGTTAGAGCAAAGATTCTCATGCAGCCCATGGAGGACCACAGTAAGCAGATTTCCACACTGCAGCCCAAGTAGGACCACATGCCAAAGCAGGTGGTTATTCCCTAAAACAACTGTGGTCCACAGAAGACCCACACATGAGCAGTTTATGAAGGTCTGCATTCCATGGAAAGGACCCACACTGGAGCAAGGGAAAAGTCTGAGGAGGAAGAAGTGGCAGAGAGCAACTGCTATAGACAGGTCACAACCCCCATCATCCACCAGAAAGAATTTTAAGTTCTTTCCATTGATTTTTGTCATATCTGTGTTCAACACAGAAGAAAGATTTAGTTGATAGAGAATCCATCTTCCACATTTATAAGTTTAGAACAAAACTGAACTACCTGATTATGAGAAAGATAATTTGACTTCCTTGGAAAAAGTCTCAAATGCAGTTAGTCAATCTGATCTTGAACTTAAACTGCACACAACAGTAGAAGAATTTATGTATGTGGAACATGTGACTGAAAAGCTATTAATCAATCAAGATGACACACTGACACCTTTAATCACAGTAAGTAGCCTCTTATTTGTAATCTTAATTGTTGACAATTAGTCCCAATGCAGCTGAAAATACAATTTAACATGGAAAAACGTGGCAGTACACCATCCACAATGTGTTATAAAAACAAAAAACTCACTCTTAGGCAAAAAATACCTAATCAAATATATGAAGAAGAATAACCAAGAAGGCAAAGATAAATACATAACAACAAGGGAATTGTCTAAGATTGCTGGTAATGCTAATGGCGAATCCTGGACAGGTTGTATCAGGGTGACAACCTATTTAAAATCAGTTCCCTAGTTCACTTCTCTCTCTCAGCAGGAGGCAAAGTAAAACTTTCAAAGCAAATGTTTGATTTACAAATAAATATATAGATGTAGATCTTAGAACTTTATAAAAATGAAATAATTTCTAATTACCTGCCAACTTGATAAAAACCTGCTTGGTGTTTCAGTGTTCCTGGTCACACTAAACTACTTCGTTAACCTGCTAGCTGCTTTCTTTTTCAGCAAAAATAATCACATATGGGGAAGAATGGGATTATGCCTACAATTTAAAATTAATTCTCCTGTTCATGTCACACAAGACATTTGCCTCTAATCGACAAGTTCTGCATTGCTACAATGCTGGTATAGTCTGGGTTCAAGCCTATTTCGCGGACGCTGCTCGTTTCTATGCAAGATGTGTAGATATCAAGAGTAAGCACATCGTCTATGGTATTTTCTTCCTCACTAAAACAGACTTTAGTGTTGTATTTTATTATTTCAATGTAATTTCTATTTTACCATGCTGCAACATTAACTGTTTTCTCTCAGAAAAGTCTACCTCATTTCTTTAACAGAGAAAATGCAGGTTATTACACTACAAGAGTGAAAGATTTTCAGATTCAGTAATGAGCAATATGTTAATGATGTTGTACAGAACTCAATGAAATAATGTCAACATTATCTGCAATCTGCACAGCAAAAATGAAATGTCATCCAATTCCACCAAATGGCAAATGGTTTTACTGTTCAAGGAGCTGGCTTATAAATCTGTTAGATCAGACAAGATGACATAAAATAGGAAATTAGGGACTTGGGAAGGGGAGAAAGAAAAATCAATACAGCTACTAATTCAACTCTTCCTCTAGGATACGTAGGATTTTGCAAGTGCTATTTTTTTAGTAGTAAACTTGATCAAACTAATGGGTGTAAAGGTAGCAAAGTCAATACAGTTTCAATGTTTATAGAAGCCTAGAATTGTCTAGGTTGGAAGAGACCTTTAAGATCATCTAGTCCAACCATCAACTTAACTAAAAAAAAATAAAAATCATCACTATGCCATTTGACTAAGCACTATGTCAACCCATCTTTTAAATATGTCCAGAGATGGTGCCTCAACCACTTCCCTGGGCAGCCCATTCCAATGCTTAATAACCCTTTCAGTGTAAAACAATTTTCCTGATATCCAATCTGAACCTCCCATGGGACAACATGAGGCCATTTCCTCTGGTTTTATTGCCTCTGACTTGGGAGAGAAGACTGACTCCCACCTCTCTGCAACCTCCTTTCAGGCACTTGTAGAGAGCCGTAAGGTCTCCCCTCAGCCTCATTCTCTCTAGGCTGAATAACCCCAGCTCCCTCAGCCTTCCATCTTTAGACTTATTCCAGACCCTTCACCAGCTTCGTTGCCCTTCTCTGGACCCGCTCAAGCATCTCAGTGTCTTTTTTTGTGGTAAGTGGGCCAAAATTGACCTCCTTAAGATTAAATAAAACTGTTCTACAAACACCCAGTTGTTTCATCTTTACCTAAATGCAAGCCACTTATAGGCAAAATAAGCTCTTCAAGCATTTTTAAGGTCATGAGCCCTTTCCATAAAATCTGTCTTTTATATGTAATAGCAATAGGAAATATAATCCAGACAGACTTATCTCTCATCCAGTCTACTTAGTGTAGATTTGCATAGATTTGCCTCCTATAGCACCATAATAAATATGGCTGAGCTGTTTGGATAGAAAGCAGCTTTCACATGCACAACTGAATTCTTTTTAACAGATACTGCCTAAAAATTACATAGACTAGCAGCTCATATAGCGACTCTCATCAGTTACTGTAGCATCAGTCGCATTAATTGCAACTACAAACATGAAATTTTCAAGCTAAGACACCAAACCCGTTTGACAGTTTAGGTAGAAGGGCAGAAATGATCAGTCATTACAGAAAAACAGAACAGATGTCATTAAATAACATTCTTAACATTAAATTTGAAGTAATGCACATTGGTTAGCTAAGCTGGCAAATACAGCTCAGGCTATGAATTCCAATAGGTAGAAGAAAATTTTTTCACTGCACGACATGCATTCTGTGACTGAGTTCTGAAAATCTCATATAATACTGCCACAATTAATGAAATGTATAAAATTATTCTGATTTAAAAGAATTAAGTCATTTTGTGGAACTGACAGAGAAGATCTTCTGAAAACATTCAATAGCATTTTCCTTATTCAGCCAAGTCTCTGACTTAAAGCAAAGGAAACCAGTTTGTTTTGTTACACATTTGTTATTTTACAGTGTGGTTTAGTGTTATTGCATCCTGAGAGTATGAATAAGCACAAACTCTACATGTTAGGACCTCGTCAGTTTACCTCTTGGCAAAACTGAAGTGACTCGTCTTTGCAGTATTTTCACAGTGCTGTTGGATAGCTCACACATTTTTCTATCTGAAGGTGGAAAAGGTGTCCCTATTCAGCAACTGAAATAAGATCTCAGTCAGAAGAACCTCTCTTTCATAACCGACTTACAGTCAAAAGAAGCATTTATGAAGATGAGTCAAAGTTTGCTATAAAATACAAGGCCAGGGGGAGAAGAAAGGAGGGGAGAGGGGAGAATCCTTACCCTAGAGCACAACTGTCCTAGAACAGCTACAGCCAAAGCACTACCTTCCTTAACAGGTTTTCTGCCACCCAGCTGCTATACCAGGTGCTATGAATTAATGCAGCCATACTCATTTACACCAGCTGAGAAACCGACTCTACTTTCTCCAGAGAGAGATCCTCCATCTTTCACCAGACATTCTTGTAAACAAAGGGAGAATCTGGCTCACATTATGCCTTACTTACCCAAGCCTAAAATGTAGATTACTAGAAATTCTAATTTCTCTGCTAATTCTGGAGACACTTGTTTTTCAAGGATAAAGCTTTTTTTAACCCCCAAGTACTTCTTGAGCTTGCCAGCTTGCCTCACACCTCTGGATTGTAAGGTTCCACACAAAAAATCGAATAAAGGATATAAGAAACCATTCTCAAAGCACAGCTTAAACTATTTGCAAAAGTATTTGGATTAGTACTTGAATTTTTCACCAGTATCTTAGTACTGCATAAGAGATGTAGACTTCATCACCTCATGCATCAGTGAAGACTGGATCACCCATTTTCTTAACATCTCTACTAAGTACTGGGGATCTCATTTTAATAACTAGAATACTTGGTATTTCTTGCACCTACTATCACTGTTCTTCTGCCTCTCTTTGTGATATAAATAATGGTTACCCTTCCATATATACTAGATTTTCTACATCATGCACTTGTTAGAAAATTATCCCTAGGATTGAAGCTTATGTACCTCTTTCAGAGCTGTGAATTCTTGTTATCAGCAGGTATCTGAAAATTAGTGCTATAGCGTTCAGTACTGTGATGTTTCAATACTTTTAGACTGAAGTCCTTTTCTAGATCTATCCCCAAATCCATTAATCCACACAGAACTCTGCATTCACATGGTTAAAGCTTAGGAAAGGGAAAAAAAACTGACCAAAATGTCTCATTTCTCCAAGAATCCCCAAAATACTCAGTGGGAAAGAAAATAACAGAAAAAAACATGACATATGTGAAGAAACTGAGGTGCTGTGGAAAGTGAGGAGACAAATATAGCATTCATTGGCTATTCAGAAAGCAATGATTAAACATCTGTTTCAAAGTGAGCAGGGGTTCTGCTTAGTGTTAATGTACTTCCCAAGATCACCATCCAGACCTTCACAGTCATTGAGTAAATAGCAGCAGATGTTGAGCTGTAGGACCACATCATTCAGCTAAGATTAGATATTTAATAAATACAGACATGCTTGACAGAATCTAGCCCTTAGTCTACTAAAGCTATACTGAAAGGGTAGGAAGAAACTCTTCTCAGAAGCACACTGTAGGTTGTCTCTTCAAATCTGAAAAACAGTGTTCCCTTTGGTGACTACTATTGCAATCCGTATGCGTCAGAGAGGCTCCACACCTCATCCACAAGCAGAAATTTCACCCGATAATGGCTAAAAAAGTTGCCAGATAAAGTCTCTCGGGAGCCACCTTCTGATAACGTTTGTATAGGCTTTTAAAAAGTAGAAAAGGGTAAGTATTTTTTATGGGTGGTCAAAGTAATTGGGTTTATAAATCAGTTTGCTCTTATCTCTCTTATTACTTCCTTGCATGTAGTAATTGTAAAGACATTGTTGGCCCTTTCTCAATCTTTTGTGAATCTCAACCAAATACAGTGTGGAAGCTGGGTGACTATAGTTTGTCTTGCACTAGAATGCAGGCATAGAGTAACATGAAATGCATTTATCAATCCCATTTGCCAAAACAGTTGTTCTATTCCTCATAAGTAAAACTGTATTTCTCCTTTTGATTCCTATCCTGAGATCTTTGACACAGGAGATATTATTCAGAGTGTAAAATTCTGGATGATTTTACTAAGGGGGCCCAAGTTCCACTTGGGTCAATACAGTTCAGCAGTGCAAATAAACACTGCAGATAGAAAAAATAATTAAATCAGGAAAAAAAATAGGACAGAATAAGTGTATTTCTGTGTGTCCTGGAGAAACTTAGATTAGAGGTACAGACCAATTCCTCTAGGATTCCAGTTTAAAGCATTCCAAAGTCACCGTCCCTAAGAAAATACAAAATAGATGACCTTGGTGGGCATTTTAATTCAAGAACGTAAGCAGCACTGGTAGATGGGCAAAACGGAACTGCACAGCTGCCAGAATAACAAACACAAAATGGAGACAAACAAACCTTGTTGCCTTTTACAGCTCCAGTTCTACAGAGCAACCAAGCAATTTTTCTTAAAAATAGTCTTCCTAGAGAGAAAAGCAGCATACAAGGGGAAAAAGGATAAAACATTTATAAAAATCCTAAACTTAATAAATAAGATTTCATCATACTCCAGAAATGTATTTGGAGTTTAAGCAATACCTGAAATAGAACAGACTAAACTTAGTTGATACATATTATTTATGTATATAAGAAAGTTCAAGCTAAACTTTAAGTTGTCCTTCGAGAAGGAATCCCTAATTCATTAATCACTGAATTCAAAGGATGTAACATTAAATCACAGGCAAAGGGAAAAACCTAGCATATATGGTTCATATCCACAACCATCTGCATTTTTTTTTTAATATTAATTCCATTACATCTCCACTATGTGTTTTTGTCACACTGTAAGACTAGATAGGAGTTATTTAAAAGTAATTAATCAGATTCACTACTTGCACCACTATTTAAATAACATTCACTTTGCCAAATTATTCTGTTAGAATATTTAGTGATTGTCAGATTTTCCAAACAATGAAAGATAGATCTATGAGCCAACAAATCCCCACAAAGCAATTAAAAAAGCAATTAAGGAATGTTAGATCTTATAAAACAAAACAGTTGCCTTCATAGCGTGTAAGAAAGGAACTACTTACTTTTAACATTTCTCAAAGTGCCATATAAAAACCAACAAAATGGGTTCTGTGACTATACCTCATCTGTGACATATTGTCTAGGATTGCTGAAGTTAGTCATATATTTATTGAATGGAATTACTGCATTATCATCAAATATTTCAACTTCTTAATCATACAAAGCGTAAGTAGTTCAAGACATTTCTCAATTTTTGTAGCTTAAGTAAAAACACATTCATTTTGACAGAAGGACTGTTGTAACCTTGCATAATCAGCACAGCTGCCTTATAATCATACAGCTACAGCTATTTATGCCAAAATTCTCTTCTGTTAAGGTTATTTGGTGATCTTTATTAATTATTTTATCTCAAAATTGTATTTCAATACTTAATAGGTTATTTACAACCTAGTTTTTAAAGATAAAGTGTACGTAAATTATGATTCTCCCATGAAAGTAGAATATCTAAATATCTCTATCACTAGTCATTTTATAGATATTAAATATATGACTAATATACTTTGTTTTGTATCGTTTTCACTACTTTAGAGTGGTGATTAAAAATTTTTTATACTTGAAATGTAGAAAAAAAAGAAAGACAAGTAGAACCAGGGGATTTTGACACTCATAGCACAAGAAAATCTCAACAAAAATTTTCATTGCAAGAAAAGCATAGATCATTGAGCTGCTCAAAAATTCCAGTTATGGATGATATTTTGTTCTGTTTTGCATTTTCTGTCAGAGACAAAGTCTTTTGAAGATGATAACAATAATGGATATTTTGCCAAAAAAACTTGGGGCACCCCTTGCATATGTCTTTTCATGACCTTGATTTCAAAATGCTTAGTACTTGAATTCTGGAATCAGGTCAGTCTTTGAAAACAAGATATATAACATTAGTAATCACTTTTCAAAACCGTAGGTGTCTTTTGAAAATATGCACATATCTTGACTATTTAAATGCCTGTATTTTTCCCCAGGATCCCCATTCATTTCTCTCCTAATAGAGGAAATTAAATGGGCAAGGAATATATTTTGCTGAAGTATTTACCATTGTTGCAATGGTTATTTCAGTAATAAAGACTCAGGCAACTTAGCTTTCAGTTATTAACCTTGCTTTTTAGAAAAGGACAAGATGACATGATTTCAACAGAGAATCCAGTGACTAAGTAGAATCCACACAAAAAAAGGCTTCTGCTTTGCTGCTTCACTGATGGGTAACATGTGGCATATGAGAGTTTTAATTAGTTAGGCAATTAGTTATGAAGCTTTATTCTGAAAATGATAAACATGCTGAAGAATCAGATGCAAGAAAAATGTAATTTTTTCATGGCTTTGTTTGATTCACTATAGAGATACAAATACTGTGGACGTGCAGGATTTTTTTTTCTACTTTAGGAAGACTGTATGGATTTTTTTACCAGTTGAATTATGTAAAACAAATCACAGTAAGTGACAAACTAAAAACATCAGTCAAGTACTTGAATTCCTAGGACAAACTGTTGGCAGTTCTGTGATCTCTGTCATGGAATGTCCATATTTTATTGTGGTTGGAAAGTGATACTCAGTCAAGAGTCATGTAATTTATGTTTTATTTGAATGATCACTCAAAACCCAGATGTTTTACTAAACTGGAGAACACAGGCCTCATTGAACCATGAATTTTAAAGACGACTTACTACATTCTCTGTAACATGCATTTATGTTAAGAGCGGATTCTGAAAGATTTGCTTCAGCTATACAGCAATTTTTGGTTCCAGTTGTAAGGACAAAATGGGGCTGATGTAATATCCAGTTGAAGCCAATGGGAAAAAGTGTCTGATCTTCAGATATTCAGATCTTCAAATATTTTTAACCTCCAGTAAGTATACTGTGTAAGTCAACATGATTAGGTGATATTCTCAGAGATTAATGTCCATATCAGGAGTTTGAACTCAGCATTCTTCCATGAGCAATGAGGAAAAGGGATCTCTAAAGAGTTATTCAGAAGAGGAAAAAAAAGACAGAACACCATAGAAAGTTCAGCCTCAGAATCAGTTCCAGCAAGTAAAGCATAACAAAGTATTATTATAATTAGAGGTCTACCTTCGGTTGGTTTTACATCTCTCTCTCAGCTGAATCATTGATAACCATGCAATAAAGTCTGCTTAGTTGTTTTTATTTAATATATTTTTTCTTTCACTGCTTCTGATGCAAAAAAGAATATGTCAGACCCTTACTTTTAGAATGAATATAGAAAAGTCCCTATTTTAAAAAATTATTAATTTAAACAAATATTAATACAACTACAAATAGACATTAGTTCAAATTAGTTACCTACACAGAGGCAAGACACTGCTCAAAAGAACAAGTTTATTTAGACTACCATGTACAAAATATGATTATATCACATTTACTGATTCTCATAAATTTTATTTATTAGACTGGTCACTAAGCATAAAGAAGTTAAAACCATATGGCATAAGCCTGTTCAAATCCAAGAAAAGGATTAGTATTAGTATTTGTATTAGTAATTGTATTAGTAATTGTTTTCTTTGATTTTTTTTCAACAATTATTTGCTTGGGAACAATCTTTTCTTGTTATTATGAGAGAATGTTAATAGGCAAATGCAGCAATAGTGATGAAGGTCTCAAAAGAATCAAAGAGAGTCAAGTGTATAATTTAACACATGATAATACAGTAGAACCAATGCCCCACAAGTGCATATCAAGATCTATGCTGATATAATTAGTTTTTGTTAAAAATACTCTAGATGACTGTAATAACATTGTGTCACGTTTTACAATATACACAAATTCAGAGATAATATTTAACAGATACAAGCATTAAGTAGTTTTCAGATGCTAGCTGTGTGTCCTGTTCACCTATAACCACATCAAAACGATTACCTTTTTATATACCAAATAGCCTATTGTGTCTACTACAATCTACATATTAATTCTGCCTTTTATTTTATGGTGTATCATACTAACAATAAAGCACAGATTCATATAATCTCAGGACTGGTAAATTTTATTTCCATTTTTACTCGCCTCACTCAAAGGTAAGACCACTTCCCCACCAAGATGAAAGCATAAAAGTCCCTGTCTGCCCTTTTCATGACAACAGAGGTAAATCTTACTTTACCTTTTTATTTCTGTCATGCTGGAAGAGAATTATTCTGTCCCTGATGAGAATATGATATACAGTCTGGAAAACATTTCTAGCAATGGTCTTAAAGTTGATATATTTTACTATCAGTTACTCACTTGGGTGACAAAGAATTACCAAGATTTTTGTCCTACAGTACAGATAGAATACATATAGTTGCTTCTGTGCTTCAAGATTTAAATATTAACTTAGTTCTTTACGTCAAAGAGTGTGTTGTAGAGTTTCCCCAATGTGTTCTTTTGAAGCAAACAGAAACAGAATGATTGGACACAAGAAAGCTAGAAGACAAAAAGAGTATGTTTCTGAGACAGCACAGACCACTCTTATCAGCATTTCTACTATCCACTGCAAATCAGCGCTCCAGAGTTATTTTATGAGGTACATAAATTGTGCATTATTGCTGTCAGGTGTAGGTACAGAAGGAAGGGGCAACAAATTTCAGTCTTTTTAGTAGGCACAGAGGACATTTTATAAGATAAATTTTGCATGCAAGCAGAGTATGTTGTCTTAAAATTAATACACCAGAAGGGTGGAGGGGATATGTTGTGGATGGGGTTTGGGGTGGGTAGTTGCATTTTGGGAGAAAGGGTTATTTAAATAGTTTCTGCTCTGCTTCTCAAATACACCCAAATTTACAGGTTCTGTTCATAACACAGTTTTGGTATAGTATGATTTTGAGTACTCTCACTCAAAAAGTGTATATTTATGAGTTGCTATAATTGATGAAATAACATTTTATTTCCATATTCAATGTGAATAACATGGAGGAAATTCTGATCAGTGTTTGCTGTCTATGAATCAGAAAGTTTATCACTTGAAGCCATCACTGAACTGTTATTATAGAAAACCAATGCACAGTGATCTTTCCAAGATGAACTAATCTCTAAACATAATTTCCATGTTCAACTGGACGTGTTTTCACAACCTTTAATACCTCTATGAACCAGTTATAAGTAATTAAGTTCTAACAGTTACTTGGAAATAAGACAAGTCTTAAGAAATTGCACCATGAATTTCAGTTAGGAGACAGAAGGCATGGCAAATTAAAAGAAATATATTCATGCACTTTCAAGTAAAGGTTAAGTGAAAAAGGGAGGTACATGAAAGAATGATGTTAACAGACTGAGGAAGAAAATTGCACTGGGAAGACAGAAAGAGTACACACAAGAAGTAGTAAGAAACTATAAGCACTAACCCAAAATTACTGTTCAGCTGAAGTCTGTTCAAAACATATACAATCTTTTTCAGTAAATTCATCAGAAGGTTGAAAGTGGTCTTGTCAAGACTTTAGTTCCATTGCAAACATTCTCTTTTGCTTATAGAGAAACCCCAAACATCATGAAATTCATGTCTAAGATATGATCTTATATGATTGTTGAAAATAAGATCTCTTTCCTTACCACCTCTACATACCACCATGCATTTTGTAAAAAATTGATGTCTCTAGCCACATCTACATAGAAGCAACTGGTTTTTTAGGCTACGCAGCCAAAAACATTTCCAGAGGAACAATATCAAGAAGCAGTTGGTCCCATCAAGATGGCAATTGGTTAATAGACTGACAGCCACTCAAAACAGACTTCACAACTGCCATTTACAAAAATCACATTGAGCAAAGGTGAATTTTATTGCCCCGACTAAGATTTTGACCTAGATCTGCCACAGATAACACTTTGCACTCATATAGCACCTGTCACCTTTCATCCCTAAGGATTTCAGAGCACTTCTCAACAGGGCAGCACTGCTGGAACAAGGAATCGGGAAGATATTTTAAGAAGTATTCTCAAAGCAGAACCTTCAGACACTAACCAGACCATTTTATTTTCAAAACTACCAGACAGCTGGGGGGGAAAAAAAAAAAAATACTCCAAGGAAAATTCTAAAAGTAAAAGAGCCAAAGTTCAATAAATCCATAATTACTCATTCTTATACTCAGCCTGTAGCCCTGTAAAACACTGCAGTAGGAATTCTGTGTTTCATATGAGGATATTTATTTTTAAAGGTTGCTGTTAATTTTGGATAAGACAGTATTCAGCAGTATTACACTTAATGTAATATTGGATTACTTTTGAGGTTTCCTCGCTTTCCTCTCCCTCTCTAAAGAGTTCAGCCTTTAAACTTCTGATTCAATAAAGTTACTTTCAGTTTACACAACTACCACTGAAGGACAGTGATAGCCTCTAGTTATTTCTTTCACTTAGAGAGCTTTAAATCAGATCTTTTTGATATAAAAGGCGTCAATAAACATGACAAATCCTGAGAACTGCCTTCCATGGAAATGAGCATGTATAGCAGGTGTCCATCAGCTGACAGGGGCTGGTGTTGCCTGTAGGGCAAAAAGTATTCAATAGGTAAAACTGTCTCGGAAATGAAATTGAAGTCCATGAGGCATTTTACAGTATTATCTCAAAATTACTGTTTGTACTGAAATACACTTGCAACCAGAACTAGAGCTTAAATCTCAAGCAACGTTCTTGAACCTTGATGAATCAAAGCTGCTGCTTTCCTGTTATTATATAAACAACACCTGAGATGGTAGAGGGAAGGGAATGTTCTAATATTTGGGGTCTGGCAAACGGATCCAATAAAAAAAATTCCATCTTCCCTATACAGTGAGCAAGAACCTGTACAGCTTAGCAAAGAAACATGCTCTGAGCTTAATTTTAAGGTTACATTTCAGATCACATTTTTTCTAAATGAATGTTTTACACAGTGTGTTTACTGACTTTGAATAGACATCCAGCTCAACTGACAAGGTATAAGACAGCAATCAGTATCATGTAGTTTGTTCTTAATGGATCTGGCATGCCAGTCTATGGGAAGATACCATTAGTGTCTGCTGGCATTGATTTAATTAATTACTAATCAGGAGCCATGCCGAATACTTGGCACAAGTTCAGGTCACAGCCAACTGTTTACGGACACATGCTTAATCATCTGCATGTCAACATTTTTTTGCCCTCAGGTAGATGAGCAGAATGTCATCTCCTTCACAGTTTATGAATTAGGAGCTAGATGGGAGGACAAAATGTGAAAGAAAGGATTCGGTTGCCAAATTCCTTCGCAAAATTTGAAAACAATGGCTACTATAGTAATTTCTCAAACCTTCACCAATATCATAGCTTCACTGGTTAGAAGATGCATATATATAGCAGTAAATATTTTCTTCCAGTCTTTAGAGAGAGCACTACTTTTAAGGGGAATCCAGCAGTTAAAAATTTCTGCTGAGTGACTTTTTTTCTGCCACTTATGCTACAAAAAGGTCCAAGCTTCTTTTATTTTGAACTCTGTATGCTAACTGCAGCTGGTTTCCACTCCTACAGTGCCAGAACTTTGACTTCCTCATCTTTATTCCTCCTTCGCTACCCAACCAAAATATGAAAGGTGTTGACTTGGCAAATTTTTTCACTTTTACCTTGTTATCACTGTAATAGTCAAGTTAATCAAGCATAGACTTTTGCTTTTTCTCCTGTTTCTCCTTATTGATTCATTTTGTCGAAGTTTTCAAAAAGGAATGTGAAGGTAGAGAATTATATTTAATAACAACTCCAAGTAATATGGAAAAAGCAAACAGATATAATGAGCATAAAAGCAAGAGATCCAAGCCAATTTCCATCTCTAATGAAGGTACCTAGGTACCTTTATAATACCATACTGCAATGTTTAATCACATCTCTGTGTAACAGTGAGTTCTCATCAAATACAACTAAAGAAGCATATGCAGTAACTTTTATAAATCTCATTGTCAACATGTTTGTCTTGAAAAGAAGGCCCACTTTGGCCTACACTATCATTCAATATTAAGGTTGCAGATTAGTATTCCAGAACTCTTATTTTAGAGTATTGCTTTCAGTATGTTTAATAAAATTAGTTGACTTAAGCCAGATTGAAGTACCTGAACCATAAATGCCAGTACTTAAATCTAGAATAACCTATGTTAGAGGCCATACTTCACTGTAGAAGGAAAAAAAAATTAAAATATTAACTAGATAGATCTTGATGGACTAGAACAAAAAAACCATCTGTGTTACGTTCACAGTAGCTGGACACCCAGAGCTAACATTTTTCTAAAGCAGTGTATATACAAGTCCTGCCTCAATGAAAATCCAACATTTAATCCAACAACTATGTGACTAGACTAATTTTAAAAATTCTCTGACTCCTATTAAAAAAAATGTGTATCACTGCACAAGCGACCACAAAAGAACAAATTCAGATTTTAGCATGTACTTGGGATTTAAGGCTGTTGTGAATAGCATGTGTTTTGGTGGTGATAAGCAAGATACCTGAGACAGGCTTTGTAATGCAGTCTAAAATCTAGAAATAAATTTATTAACACATACTAGAAGCAAAAGATCAGAAAGGTGTTCTAGACTTACTTCAGACCAAAACCAGCCTCAATGAGTTTGGTAAAACTGTTCTTGAACACTTAACCTCAGCTTTTCCAAAGGTTTAAGCAGTGTGCCAGGGCTTCCTGGATGAGGGGGTATAACAAGAGCTAGCGTCTGCTGTGCTTGTTCAATACCATCCTTGTGGTACCTTATGGTATGGAAACATCCCAAGGTTACTTTCAAGACAACTGAAATCTGCTTCCTGTTTTTGGTAAAAAGCAGTATAGTTATTTTTTTCATGTTATGTTTAATGAACAAACAACATTAAATATTAAATTATACTTCCTCTCTGACTAATGAAGTGCTTTCCAAATGGCCAAGAGCTGGAAATGCACATATACACGCATTGACACAAAAGGCAGTTTGCTTAGACGGTAGTCACTGATTATTGTATGCAAATTTAAAGTTTGCAAGGAAAAAAAAAGCCACAGAAAGGTCAGTTCTATGTTTAAAATATGAAGTAAATGTCATTTTTACCACAACATGTAAGTAATAGTGTGACTTCTGATCAACTTCCATTTCTCCCTTATGAACTGACTATATAATTTGAGTTTAAGGGCTCATGAGTTTTTTAAAATACAGAAATGAAACCACAAATCGATAGATTTCTTCTTAATATTTTGTAAAAGTTACTCTTATACTAGATAACTTTATGAAAAGATTCACAGCTATAGAGAGTAGTAGAGAGAAACATTATGATCTATTGTAGCAAAGACTGGGTTTAAGTAGAAGTAGTCTTTTTTTCTGTGCTATACCCTGAAGTGTCTTTCAAACCAGTTTTTCAACTGTAAGTTTTTATGAGAATATTAAAGAAAATACTATAACAGGGATGGAAATAGCTCATACTAAAGTGACAATCTGCAACTAAAATCCCGTCAAAACAAAATGTGTGCTTTAAATCAGTACTGCTGTAATATGAACTAGCTAGTTAAGGACTTGTTGGTCAATTTTCTTCTTCTTTAGCTCTGAGTTTTAAAGTTTGAATTTCCTAGCACTTTGCCATCTCAATGTTTACCTGACATTACCTTTCAGAAAATTTACTTGCATGGATGTTGTTAGGGTAAGAGAATTGACATGATCATTATACTAAATTGTATACACATCCTGTTATGACTGAGATCAGTCATCCATTATATTGAACTTGGAGGAAAAAAGTCTAGCCTGAGGAATAGTCAAGGGTAAATAAATACAATACTGTGAGTAAAGACGAGATATTCAACTGAAGACAGCTTTAAGACCCTGTTATTTCTTTTTGATGTATTACAAATCCAGGTATAAGACTTTTCATAACAACTTTTGTTTGTTAGCATTGCAGAGACTACTAAAACCTGAAAGCAAGGATAGTTCTTGTTATAAAATAACTGCCTCTTTTCAACAGGAAATCAAAATTTATAACACAATTACAAGCAGACATATGATTGCAAAGGCCATTGTTACAGCCCAGCAATAGGATTTTTAATAGTAGGTAATAGCATGGTACATACATCAGCTATGACTGGGTATACCTTCCTGTGAATAAGTGTCAGGTTAAATAGGTTTGTTCTGAAATAAGTGGTGAGTGAAATGCTTGTAATTCTTCCACTGACAGAGCTAAAAATTGGGTTCCCATTTTTTTCTTGAATGCCTGGACGGATGTTGAATGGTGGTAGACAGCTTTTCATATGTATTTATGTGCAGCGGTGTCATCCAGTGAACGGGTAATTTCAACAAAGCAGTTCTCTGCCAGTGCCATAAAAAAAGGTATGGAATGAAGCAGATACAGAGTTTAGTGGTCTCAGAACAACATCTCACTAATTCATTACTTCAAATTAATATTTAGTTGATATGCTAAATATTTGGCTTCTGGCTAACTTTGTGAAAGGCAGCCATTAACTTATTCCATTAAGATGTTATTATAGTTAACATTTTTATTTTGTATGCATTTCTAAATAATGGTAGAGCTTATCCTAACCTGCTTGCAAGCCTTTCAATCTAACAAACAGACTTGAATCCAATTCATTTCTTAGTCACTTGCTTCCTAGGTCATGAGCCATTTAAAAATACCTTGTGCTCATCAGACAATCACCAAGGGAAAAAATCTTCCCTTGAGTAGATAAGGAATAACCTTTCCAAGCTGGTTAAATGGAACAAAAGCGGTGAGATTAGATGTTCTTTCAATCTGAAGAAAGATTTGAACATGATTTGGAACCCCCAAAACAAGCCTACTCAGCACTCTGTCTGGGAAGTGAGGAACTTCCCAGGAACCAAAGATACTAAGTTATTTGAAAGCATGTGTGTTTGTGTTCCTGCTACATTACTGCTAAATTAAGGGGAAACTTAAGACATGGTTTTACAAGCCACTCTCTTTCTGAGAGTAATTTAACTGTAGCCAAGGTGGTTTTGTCTCCAGCTAACATGCATTGAAGAACAGACAAGATCTCCGATATAGAAAGAACATCAGAAAAACCTCATAATGTTTTCTGAAGACATGCATTTAGCTCAGCAATGAGGGCTTTTTTGAACCACAAGTACAAGAAATAGAAACTAACACATTCTCCACTGTAAGCTACCAAAAACCTGTTGCGTTTCCTCTACAAACCTGTTAGATATGCAGGTCTAGTGTGCCTGTCCACAAAAGTTATGAGTAATATGATTTAATTAGAAGTGGATGGTTTAACTCTCACTCACCAGCTATTTCACATTCTTTTCCCTAAAACTATACTGCATCAGGACACTCTTTTGGACTGCAATAGACTTGCTATAATTTCCAGAGTGAAAAACAGACATAATACTTTTTCCTACTCTCTCCCTTACTCCCCTTCACTTGGGCATCCATCTCTTCAGTGGGATTCAGGTTACCCATCACAAAGTGTGGCAACATTAAAAGCAGGAAAAAAATATTGCAGTCTAGACATCTGGCACACATTTCTTTCTAGGCTATTTAAATTCATGATTTACACCTTGCACTAAAATAATTTGAAATACTAAAGGAAAAACATCCTTGTCAGACTCATGACTACTTTTTCTTACTCATCTCCACTTGAACTCTTTTTTTTCCCCTAGCTACATAAAATGCCTTTCTTTTTTTTTTAAGAAATAATATTTAGTTTGTCATTTAAATAGATGAGAATGAAGCATTAAGGGGAATGCAGACATACAAGTGTCTCATTGGAGATTATCAGTTGAAATTTAACCAGTTCTTCAATGGAAAGTTCAAAAATAAAAAGTCTATAATTTACCATGTACTTTGACAATTTTAGATTGTTGGTACTGGGTCTACAATGGTATCCAGTGGACAAGACTCCCATTAAGTAAAGTGAGTTTCAGATCACAGAAAAAAATTATCAATATTTGTAAAGGTACTTAAAATGCATATCTGTATCATATTAAAATTTTACACCTTGGTGACATCGATGTGCAATTTGATCATTAGACATTACCACAATAATACTGTAAGAAGTCAGTACTTCCCTGTTGACTTATTGCTGCTCAGCTTCCAAAATGAGGAGGCAAAAGGAATACTCAGAATGTCATCTAGTTTTGTTAGTATTTTATACTCCCAAAATCTTCCTTGAAAACTATTCTTGAAATTATTTGGGTACCAACTCACACAAGCAAAGCTAATAGCTGTGAAAAAGTTAATAAATTCCAGTTCATTGACTAGAAGATTCTGAAATGTCACAGTGATTTGTATTGCGAATGACTGGTTTGTGTCATGAAAAAGCATGTATGTTAGCAAAAGTTGCTGATGCCTAATGGTAGATTCCACCCTACTTCCAATACTACAAAGCAGCATCAGTAATGGTGCCAAAATAAGATCCCAAATTATGGTGTAAAATAATCCTACAAGGGTATAGGAGAAACGTGAAAAGAAATCCCCTAAAAAACAATCTTAAAACAGCAGGAAAAATGTAAGAAACAAGAGTAGGGAAGATTAGAATCACATCTGTGCAAAGAATGGCTAATCTAGACATTACCAGTACTAATTGAAGCTTGCCTGCTCAACCTCATATGAAAAAGAGTAGAGTTTCAGATACATGGAATACACTAAACCAGGCTTCACACATTTTACAAAGTGTGCAGAGAGAATAATTCTAACCTTGCAGGAAGCTAGACTGGATGACTGCCCTTCTCTCATGTTGTTCGGTTCTATTCATGCCCATTAACTGAAACTTTTCCCTGAGCAGTGAGGCTTTGATTCAAAGCTGGCTTAGGTGTATAACTGCATACCCACAAAGTAAAGATCGTTAGAATTTCCTGGTTTTAACCTACTTTCAGTATCAGAAAAAGATCCTAGTAACAAGATTCTGTTAAAAAGGATAATCGCCATACAGCCTGCCTTTTTTTCCCCAGTTTGCTATAGCAGTTTGTCGTGGTTTGGCCTCGGCGGCAACAAAGCGCCACGTGGCAGCTCGCTCTCACTGATTTTCCCACAGCAGTGGGAAAGGATTGGAAGGAATTAAAAAGGCAGTCTCGTGGGTTGGGACAAAAGAAAACTGTTTAACAGCATAACAGGTATTACAGGGAAACAATAACACGGATGGGGGAATACAAACACGAGTACAATACCTACCCCAGCTCAAGCTGTCCCGACCGCCGCCGATGCCGCACGCACCCCCGGCCCGGCCGCTCCGATATATATCCCGACACCGCCACTAACCCTCCCCCCACCCATTTCCTGTTGTCATCCCTCCCCTACCCGGCCAGCTCCCTGCTGCCCGAGGGCCTGGTACACATGGGATGGATTAGCTGTGCCCTCACAGAGTCAGGGGAGAATTAATCCTGCCCCTACTGGAAACCAGGACACAGTTTCTTGTTCCATCTTGTCTTAACAAGTCCTCATTACAGACTAACAAACCCCAACTCGTTCAAAAGCAAAATTCAGCATGTTATAATGGAGAATTCAGCTACAATCTTCAGCATACCCGTTACCTTAACAAAATATTAGCACTAACTAAAATTCCATCATTTAATTAAACTATTCTGAATTACCAAAAGAGAAATAATAATGGATTTTTACTACTACTGAAAGATGTAAACATGCACTCCTGGTAATATCATGCAGTCATTCTACAACAACACTGAAAACAAAAGTTGTGGGTTGGGGGTTTTTTGGGGGGGTGGTGTTTTGGTGGTTTTTTTCTGGTTGTTTTTTTAAAATTACCTTTGAAATTCTTCACTAATTTGAAAACTGCTTTTCAGATAAAATAAATTTCTTTATGGAAGAAAATTAAATCATATGAAAGTCAGCATTTTTAAAAATTACAACTTTAGAAAGACCTAACATATTCATGTCAGCATGTTTGCTGCACTAGTAAAGAGATGTAAACAGAGTTGCAATTTCCAGATATTTGCAGCACAGAAAATATAACCACTTGTTCCCTTCAATGCTTGTATTTTCCCACTTATTAACTAGCAAATTTGATCTGCTGAAAAAAGCACCACCTCAAAAACCAACAATAAACATCAATTTTATTTTCCCTATGAAAAAAATCCTAGTTCAGTATTTCTCTCTGTATCCCTTTAAGATATTTTGCACATTTGACGTATTTAAGTAAGTACTTCAAATTATCTCAAACAAAATTGAACATATGGTTTAACAATATTAGTACTTTATCTCTCTTTCATGTTCATGAAAAGTCAACACATCCACAGAATGCAGAGTATTTTCAAAGCTGACCTAACACGTTTATCAACAGGATTCATCTCGTCCTACTTTAGCCACTAGAAGTTTGACATGAAATCTCTAGACATTTACATTTTTTTTCCTGAAAGTCAGAAAACTGCTTGTCCCCTCTCTTAATGTAGAGAGGAGTCTCAAGATGAGCATCTCTCTAATGGCTTCTGAAGAAGCCTGGAAATTGGTTTAGAGTTGATGTCAAGCTTTACAATGGTGAGAGTTAAGCAAAATAAATCTCGTCCTGTGTTTCTGAATACCTGATAAATAACAACTGGCCTTAGAAACACACCTATTGTACCCATCCATTCGTTTTATTCCTTTTAACATGCACATGCTTTGAGTAAACGTGGTTCAGGGAATTCACATCCTGCAACAATTGAAAATTGAGGCAAGCTCTACGATAGTCATTTTTGTCATCCCATATAACTAGTCTGGGCAAGATTAGAAAGGAGTATATTAAAAGTCAAGATCTCTGGCTCATTGTGAAAGTTGTACTGAAATTATCGGTGATTTTCTATGAAGAATTAAAGATCAAAGAATAAAATACAGTTTGAGACTGGAAATGCTTTCATGTATAAAAACAATTTAGAACAACAACAACAAAAAGCCAAATTAGTGCTTATGTCCTATTTATCATGTGAACTGGAAACCAAACTACTTTCATCTGGCAGGTGGAGGAAAGGATGCAGAAAGCTAGCCTTATCCTTGAAAGAAGGGCCATTCACATTTCTGTGATGTGGTTCCATACTGCTGACATGCTGAATGTCTTTGATGCATTTAAAAGAACAAAATCCAGATTTTTATAATGCAAGTCCTTCAGTAAGAAGGAGAAGGGAGTCACCAGGGAAGCCACCCACGAAAAAGAAAAGTCAATATCAATTGTATAAAAGAACAAAGAAAGCAATTTGAAAGGGAATATGATACTACCAATTCGATAGTATACTGCATTGCTGAATTATGTACCATGCTTAAAAATATATAAAGCAGAATAAGATTTACTTGCTTACTGTGACTAAATAGGTTACACATAGTTGTTCCCATTTTGTGAGCTAAATGAGCACTATGAAACCCATTTTAAATCATAAGGGACTGGCAAATGTCACCAGACTAACAGAGATGATCTTTAACAGCAAGTCAAACGAAGCTTGTACTAAAAAAGTTAAATGTTCTTTAAAGTGCTCTTTAAACTGACAGTTGTAGTCATGCAAGTAGTCCTTAGCAATGTTTTTGTTTCATATGATATTTGCATATTTTTCATTTAAGCAGTGACAAGCTGATATGGAGGTTGCTTCACAACAACAGCTGCAGCATCTCTCCCCCATGCTCCCACCTTGGAAAGATAAAAGTCTCCTACATGTAAAAGCCTCCCATTACATTTTCTTTCACTGCCATCTGAATATTTCAGTTTTGCACAGTGGCTACAAACATGATATATCTATTTAGCCCATCTAGTCTCTCAAATGTATTGCTTATGCAAGGATTGTTTTAATGAATAAAATGTCACTTAACCTCAAAAACACTATATAAGCAAGTTTATCTGCTGAATACTTGATATAGTAATTGGCTAATTAGCTCTCCTACATGTCCTCTGAGGACACTTGTAGTGTACCAACCTTATAGAGGGTAGAAACATGGCAGGGAAGATCACTGACATGGCCAGGGTCATAGGAAACATCCTTGCCAGATATTAAAAAATGAACTGGCTTATGTCCTGTGCTTAGACCATGTCACTCACTAATGAAAGTCTGTCAAAAAAATAATTTTACATCCTGAGCATATGGTGCTTCATAACAATTGTCTGCGGCACTCTCTGAAAGCTAGATAGAACAGCCGTTCCACAGGACGGAGGCAGGGGGACACTGAAGGGGAGAAGACAAGAGATTTAATTATAGAGAATGAAAGCAACTCATTTCATTTAAAGTTATGGATATTATCATCTTATGTTTACATAATGCCTTTTAGCAGGAAGGATGCTGAAGTATTTCACAAGAGAAAGGGCTGGTATACAGCAAGGGACAGTAAAGTAATACTATAGAACTGCAGGGTGGTTGCAGTTATCAAAATGACATAGAGTGTTGTTTCTAGTCATATGTGCTGTCAGCCCAAGCCATACCCAAACAAACACTTTGGCAGTCTGAACAGTTTGGGAGCAAGTCACCTAAAAATCCTGCAGATAAGCAGGCAGAAGCAGAATTGGTATATTTGTCACATGGGTCAGTTATTACATTTTGAATTAATGCACACAAAGATTTAATTTTGTCCTCTTATCACAGCTGCACTGGTAGGACTGAAAATCCAGTCGTGACCCAGCTGGTTCTGCTTCCTGTGGAAATTTTACCTCAGGTCTACAGCATTTTCCCAGGAACCTGAGGTTTTCCCTGAACAGAACTGTAGTGGCAGTAAGAAGAGGCTGAGAGTTAGCATTTAGCTGCAGAGCCCTAACAACATAAAGCTAATGGCCTTTGTTTCTCAGTCAGGTCTTGTTTAGACAACTATATTTGTGTTACTTCTATAGATTTAAATGTGCATTAGATTCCTATATTTTTAAATTTTTCAGTAGGTGCTTCACAGACTTTATAAGGAGTCGGTGCAAAATACTATAAGGTAAGTGGTAAAAAACCACTATATTCCTTAGAGGATAATATCAAAAAAGAAAAGCAGCTATTAAATCTAGAGATTATCCACACTGGCACCCTCAACCCTTTCACTGTCATAGCCTCGTTAATGATACACCATTCCAAATGCCTGGGTATCAGATTATTCTTCATCTAAAAGGTGCTGCTTTTTATCCTATGCTAAAGCACAGACCAAGTACTAACCAAGGGGGAAACGACAGTAGGTCCAAATGACTGAAATATCATTTTCTAAATCTTCCATCTGAAATAACAACCAGGTCCAAGTAATTGCTGTTCTCATTATTTTATCATAGGCTTTTGATATCTGAATTTTTCTTCCTAGTAAGGACTCATATGGTCATAAAGAAAAATGGGGTTTTATCATTAACAATGACAAGTTCCCAGTTCTCTCAGTGGTAAAGAACAGCTCAGAGATGCAGCTACAGGTTGCTCTCCTAATACCAGCAGGCAGTAACAAACTCAAACAGACCTATTTTCAGAGGCTACTGAAACCACCTGCTTGACCAGAGATATCAAATTTCTTGCAGCTCAGAAGTATCCATGTATCTTGTTCTTCTTTCATTCATATTAGTCAAATCTACTCAAAAGTTACAGATACAAACAGAAATGAGAAAACTAGCAGTATCTGGAGGGAGACAGGGAAGAGCAAGCAAAGTCTGTGAAGCCCACACTGTACGCTAAATTATTCACTACTGCACACAAGGGTAAAGTGTAATCCTCAATTCAGATACCAACTAGATAGCACACAGTTCTCTTTTAATCTCCGAGTCATAAAATTGATTTCCAATCCACATCCAGAACAAGTGCCATAGAAAGCGAATAGACTTAGAGGAACTTCCCAAAATATATGAATTTGAATAAGAACCAGAAAGTCTGGGGCCTTTCCTCCACCTTAAATTAACCCCCTCTAAGTGCAGCAATCTTAATCCAGCCAATTGTCATACAAAACAAATCATTGCTTGATGTCTTCTGATGGTAGACATGGCATTCTATTCTGATTATTCTCACAATAAGTCCTTTCAACAAGTCTAACATTTTTGCAGTTCAATCTTGTAATAGATATCATAATAGCCAACACACATAAATTATATTTTCAGCTTTTTTTACAATAAAAAAATACTTATCAACAAGATGCTGTGACATAACTGTTAAAGTAGTCCAGTAACCTTTTGACTGATTCTCTTCTTACTCATCAATTCATTCTATTAGAGTATTTCAGTGTCTACTGATATTTACAACTGTAGCTCAAGCGACTTCTTCACTTCAAGAGTATTTCTCTGACTGTCACTACTTTTGCACTACATGTGAACATCAGCAAATTAATTGTTTACTAATACCAAAAATATTAATTAGAAAATGTAATTACAAACATCGGTATGGAAAAAAAAAAAAAAAAAAGCTGTTCCAAGCATGCAAACCCCACTGTTATTCGTCTAAATTCATCCTGACTAATCCAATTCATAGGGGTCTAGTCTTCAGGAACAAAAACAATTCTCCATTAAATCAGTTTTGTTTCAAATTTTAAAGACTGTACCTAGTTTATTTCTCAACTGCATGCATTCACTCCAATTACATTTATTAAAAACCAAATTAATGAGGTATGGAATTTAAGGTATCCAAGACTAGTAAGCACCCTCTTAACAAGCGAGAGAAATTTAAGACCTTTCTATTATAAACTTAAGTATTAATTAGGCAGAGATTCTCTGAGGCTTTATCACCTATAGGGAAATTCTGCATGTTTCTTATTTCCTGAAAGTTTTGATACTGCTCCCAGCTTCATATATCTACTACTGAATAAAGGGTTTCTGCTGGTGAAAAATTGATTAAAGAGAACATACTGCTGGAAAATAAACTAAATATGCACATTTACTTAATCCCTACTTTCATCTATACTTAGCATTTTTATCCAGCAGTGCTCATATTTTCATTTTTTACTCTAATTTTATCAGAAATAATTTTAGCCAAATTAATTTTCCAAGGTGGAGTTACGTTTTAAAAATATATTTATTCTCCTCAAAGTTCTTCCAACAATAATTTTGGCCAATTAGCAAAGAACTGGATGTCAGATACCCTAGGTTCCATTTCCATCTCTGCCACTGACCTGTTTCAATTACATCATTTCATCAATGCTTTGGTTCCTATCCAGGCTTCATTTTCCTATATACTTCAAAGCAAGCATAGCTTCTAATTGAATGACTGTCTAGCATAATGCTGCAAAGGCCTTACCTGCAGCTGTAGGTCTATCAAAAACAATCATATCGAATAGCCTTATTCTAGACACCAGGTTCTAGCATCAGAGTCTCAATGTAACTTTTATACTTTATTATTTATGTTGTGGTCTGGTAAACTTAAATGGAGTTACAACATTCTTCTGAATTATCAGGTCACAGAAACTGCTTCCCCCTCTTCATGTCCACAAAACATTCAAGTGTGTTTCCTTGTTATGGAGATTCTAATATTGCTATTAGGCTGTTGCCATCAATACACTCAATTATAGAACTGTACACTTTGTAAAATCTTTTCATTGCAAAGGATTTCACTCTGTTCAACAGAATACTTTAGAAGCTAGTCTTCCAAGTATGAATGCATTTGGGCTTTCTTAGATAACTCTGGAAAGTTCTGGATGACAGTATTTACCCTATAGCTCCTAACATGCTATGTCCCACTATACCATTCATTCTTCCACATCTGTTTTTTTTTCATTATTCCAGGTAATCCTAGTTGTTATTTAAGCTTTCCTCCAAACAGATTATATATTGGCTGTTCTTTACAGTGATGACTTTGGAATTTTTGAAGCCATCACTTTTGCACCCATAAAACCCCGGTGAATGGTAAACATGCGTGTGTTTCAAAATTCAGCACAGAAACGGTTTCAGCATCTGAAGATTAGGTGCTGTCCATGTAGCATAAGGTACTTTTACAGTAATAACAGTAATCCAGCAAAGTAAAAAAGTTCATAACGTCAAAGAGTCATAGATAGTGAATACACTGAGATCAGTCCACAAAAGAAACAACCGTAAAACAAATATATTCCTCATCTAATTTAAGCAATATGATTCCATGGAAAAGCTTGTACCCATGGTAGCATCTTTTTCTTACGTAATTGCAACCTGAAATCTTTCCCTTTTATATGATTCTCTCTGAATACCGGCAACGTAATCCAGGTTATATTCTAAATTACATCATAGATTGACAATGTTATGTATGGTAAGAGAAGAATATATCCAACAGCATCTCTTAGTGACAGAAGCTCACAAAAAAAAAAGCCACCCGAATCTCAGACAATGATAGAAGGTAAACTGAACTATCTCTTTTTCTTAGTAAATCATAACCTCTCAGTCATGAGTCTTATTTAGATACTGGGATACCACTACAGTCATTTAGCCACTGGACTGCTGTCTGAATCCTTTAGCACCTAAGTGTGCTATAAATTATTACGGAGGCAGAGGGCACAAATGGGCAAAGTCAGCTGAGTTAATAACTGGCTGTTGCCAAAGGCTGATGTTCCTGTTCCTCCCTATACATCTAACCTAGTCCTTTTAGCCAGAGTCCTACTGCTTCCAATGTATTGTTTCTGGCACTCATTTGATTCTTCAGTGAGGTCATTTAATTCACTAATTAGCAGAAAACCTACCAGATGGGGAAAAAAAAAAAAAAAAAAACAAACAAAAACAAACAACAACCTAAAACTGCTGGCTTAGCATGCTGCATTGGCTCATTGGAGATGGGGACAGACAAGGGCCAGGAGTAGCATGAGGGTGAAGACAGGTTTGCAAAGCTGGGAACAGAAGGCAGGAACCCATCAGCAGCCTCAGACTACTTAGCTACCAGAAAGGATAGTTCCGTATGACTTAGTTATGGCAAGTAAGTATTAAGTGATTGCCTTTCCTTAAATCCAGAACATCAGTTGCCCACCATACCAAACTGTTCCTACCTCAAAAGCATGTGACAAACCAGCCACAACACCAAGTAATTTCCTTGTATCTATACAGTTGTATGACACAGTGGGAAAATATGGAAGAGAAGGATAATCTTTTGAGATGTACCTCAGATGCAGGAACAGTGGCAGCAGTATGACTTCCATAAAACAGTCACTGGGTACAAAGCATAGAAGCTCTAATAGGAGAGTACTTGAAATTATTTACTTTTTCCTATATTTTTCAGTTTTTCAAACCACTTTCCTTCTGCCTGTTCATCAGACTGGTTGCTTGAGTAACAAGTCTTTTAAATAGATGCAGTTTCTGTTTTCTGGTCATTAAATATACTTCTCAGCTGTTTTGCATTCTTCCTATGCTTACCAAGCCAAACAAGGACAAACTGGACTTACATCATTAAGTGTATAATTGATATCTACAGATAAGTGATTTTATGATCAACACTACATATTTACGTATGTGTAAAAGAAATATGTTGTATAAACATATATATTTGTGAACATTTACACACACAAATCAGTAATATTAAGAATCTCATTTCTTCATTGTTAGCTATGAAATAAACTCCTGTGTTAAAAAGATAGTATTGCATTTATCAGTATGAATTTAGGGTTACTTTTGTTGCAAAATCCTTCACTGATTCCAAAATCAGGAGGCATAGTCTGGTGATCAATTTACCATTCAATGTAGCTATATCAGTCTTTCTAAAGAGAGAGACAGCTAGATTTACAACGTGTTCCATTTTTTCTTTTGACTGACCGTTCAATTCCCTGCTCAGCAAACTTTTTTTGTACCAATTATCATAGACTCACAGTTTCATCAAAAGATTCCAGGATGAAACTTCAGCAAAACCTAACTACGACCTCCAAAAAAACCCCACGACTGCTCACCTTCTATACTTGCAAAACCTTTGTTGAATTCCACTGAGAGTTAGAGTTCTGACATTAAAGACGTTACAGGCAAAAATAAAATTGACAAAGCAAGAGAGAAGGCATATCCCTTTATCTTACATAATAAACCAAATGAAAGAAGCTCACACACTAGGCTATATAAGAATGATTGATCCAAATCTTAGCAGATGGACTGGATTTACCTGATTTTAATGATCCTGTGTCAGTTGATATCATTATGGTACTGTCATTATGGTAATCAGCAATCAGAATAGTAAAAGAAAGCTGAAGCCTCTTTGAATGTGAAATTTATTGACGCAGTTGATTTAGAGCTCTTGGAAGACTATAGGAAAGTGCACCTTTTCTAATTAAAAAAAAAGCTGTTACACAGACTTTCTCAGTTATAAACTATGTGCTGAGAGGAGGTGCAATCGTGTTGTTCTAAGTCCACTCCATAGATATATGCACAAACTTTTTCCATTCCGCAGAAATGAAAGCTTCTGCCATCAAACATTAATTAAAGAATGACTTAACTTCTGACCTCAGTTTCTAGATTTATCCTAAAAGTGAATAACCTGAACCCATCTCAAATCCTTTGAGAAATAAAAGAACCCTATTATATTACCATTTTTCCTCAAAGGTTGTCTTTATTTTCATTTTAGGCAGAAGGAAACAATAGAAAGCATTTTAAAATTCAGAACAAGATTTCTCTGTTCCCAGAATCCTCTTCCTTTTTCTTTGGTCAAGCCTCAAGAAAGTCCGTTTTAGCACCTAGAGTTAACATCACAATCCCTTAGAATACCAAAAGAACTCAGTCCTTTTGCTCTTTTCCTGTTACATCCGTTAAAGTCGTATGTTAACATTGCCAAATATGCTTTTTTCTGTGTAAGCTAACAAAAGTGGGGGGAAAAAAATAATTTAGTTAACATATCGCAGACTATAATAAATATGAATGCATGCCTGCATAGTAACTCTTCTGTGCAAACCAAGGATCAAGAGGATGGCATAGACTGCCATTTCGAAATAAATTCTTTAACCTTCTTGCTTAAAAGTGCTCCTATAGACCTATATTCTGAAATATACAGTTAATTGACTATCAGGTACTAATGTAATGGAAACCCAGAAGATTGTTCTCAGGCTTTAGAGACCGATTCTGAATTTAGGTTACATTTAATTAAAATACAAAAAATATATAGAGCTCTCACTATTAAAAAATGCACTAAATAATTCATCCATCATGAACAGTATATTTTTAGAACTAAATGTATATTGCTAAAATGGAGATTGTGGCTATTCCTCTTCTGTATTTCAGTTGCTGCAGTAAATCTGAAAGAAAGGAGAGGAAGTTTGCAGCTAGCGAAGATATAAAACTGCCCTACTAAAACAGAGGCTAAAAGCCACCACTAGTGATTTCCCTGGTGTGAAACTAACAAGACAACAGAGATGGACCTGTACTACATATCACAAATAATTGAAAGTGACTTATTTTTAGGTTAAAGCTGTATGGGTTTTTTTCATGAGCTACAGCTGTGGTTGGGTTTCACTACACACTCTGTCACATTATTATACTTTTAGTACCTTTCTTTCATTTACACTAAAGCTTTGTCCAACCACAGTGGAAATATGAAGAAAAAATTAAAGTGGAGAAAAGTGCAGCTTTATCTGTTTTAAGGTCCCTTTGCAGAGCAACAACAAAATAAAGAGAATTTAGTGTTAAGTAAGACCCCTTAATATCTTCATTTTGCTACCAGAGAAGAAGGATTAGAAAGTATAGTCATATTCGTATCTAAAGGTGAATGCTGTGACCTATCTGAAATTAAGTTCCCCATCATGGCACAAGCTTATTTAATATATAATTACATACTATGTTCTAAACCTAATTTGTGTCAAATTAAATTTCTCATAAATATGTATCTTTTAAATTCCAAAAACATTTCATTTAACAGTGTATCATTAATATTAATATTAATATCATTAATATTTTTCTTTTGACTACTTTACATCAAGGTCAGAAATTAAGGTCACAGAGTGTAGGGCCATACTTGAAGAAGGTGCATTCTTAACCTTCAATTTTCATCCATTTCAGAAGAATTCTGTGCCTTTCTAAATCATAGATCACTTTTTTAAAAAATGTAGAAAATCTTTCAGAGTAATGTATTTGCATTTCTAAGTTTAGCATCCACACATATTTTAGCACTGAATATATAACCCATGCTTGATTTTTAACTTGTAGTTTTCAAGTTTGAAATCTATTTTACTTCCAGGTACACTGGTATTGAGGATCTGTTCATTAGCGTTATTCGGACCTCTCTAGAAAGATTATACAGATTTAAAATTGCCATCAAGAGTTAATAATATTTTGTTAGAACATACTATTGAATTCATACTAGCATTTTCTATTATTTTATTTCACACAAAATTGTAGAGAGGGAAAGATACTATAACTGCGTATCTACACATTTGAGTACTGTATGATTTTGACAGGAACAGGTAAACATGTGGATTTCAAAGACATGTAGACAATAGTACATCTTCCTGTCAAGTGAAGATTTTAAGAAGTTCAAAGATATAAGAAAGAAAATATAAATATGTGTTCCATTTAAGCCTAGTGGCTGTGAAAGCAGATCTCTGAGAGTAAAAATATTGTCCACAAGTGGCTCAGGCTTGATCTCTTTATTACAGCTTTCTCAATCTCTGTCAGAAATTCACACACGTGAATGATATAGGCAAATTCAAATACCAGATCCATAAATCAGTGTACTAATATTAAGGTAATAAATCATTGAATATTTTCCCAGCACACAAAACCCCATAGTAATTTTCAATGTGCATCATGGAAGACATACACCCATTACAAGAGGTAAAATGTACTCCTCTGGCTATTGCTTGAAGGATGCAGGATTCTCAACTCATTCCACGAGCTGAAAAGAAAGTATCAGGACAAAGAACCCATAGGACAGATGTTTGCTTTAGGGAAGTCTGTCTCTCAATACTTTTAATGACTGTGAAGTGTAAGGAAGGAGAGTCTAGGCTATGAAAAGAATTCCTGTTTTAAATGGACTTTGGAAGGAAAGTCACTGTGAAGAAAGGACATTGTTAAAGTAATTTTAACGGATTGTATGGACAGAAGACTGTAGGCCAAAGCTGAGCTGTAATCAGAAGCGTGTATGGTCACCATAACTGCGTGTTCTCCAGTTATATGGATACATTTTCTCAATTATAGATTACTGTCCCCTTTATGTTTCTTGTTCTTTAATGTATCCCTTTTAAGAATCAGATACAGTTTTTATTTTTATTGGAAGAGCTACAATAGTGTTACTTCGTTTTGCTAATTACAGGATGGTTATACTTTAAAAAAATGAATTGGATGAGACTGATTCTTTCTTATTTTCTAAATCAGTCCCTTTCTTGTTCAGAAATCTCTGCTTATTTAACTGGGGAGGAAAAAAAAAAAAAAAAAAAAAAAAAAAAAAAAAAAAAAAAAAACCAAAAAAACCCCTTCTGCTAGCCCCACACAGCCCTAAAAAGGAAAAGATTCAAGATGATACTCAGAAACTACACTTACATAAATGTATTACAGGCAGTAGAGCTGCGAGTGTTACTGAGGCTACTGAGGATATAACTGAAAGCCTAATTTGACATTCACAACATTTTTCACTGATGACAGCACAAGGGAAAAACACAGCTTCCCAGCCCTTAAATTGGGTGGGCAGGGTTAGCAGTTAATATATTTATTTATAAAATGAATGTATTTGTTACAGAAGTGAAAAGCACTAAATATAGAATCATACCATTTTTAGAGTCTTTTTTTTTTTTTTTAATAGCAGAAGCACAAGCAGTGCTGTACAAATGTTAATGTCTCCTTTTTTTAGGATGAAACTCTGCTCTAGCTTATTTCAGTGGATATGCGTGTGGGGTCAGGAAAGATGGGCTGAAAAGAGCTTACCCTTAGCAGCTTTGCCTATACTCTTGGGTGAAAAATGCATTCTGGCTCCTCCTTAAACACACAACCAGGCAGCTGAAGCAAACCCATTTCTTCTCCAAAACGGAAATTGGTTCAAGCTGTAATTTCTATTATTTATTTATTTATTAATGGGAGAAGACGTTGCTATTTTGAAATGTCATTGAATGTGAACTAGAAATAAACTGGAATGACTTCAGCCACAGCTGAACAAAATGAAACAATATATTAGTTCTTCTCCTAGTACATAACACTGTCATTCAGATATGGCTATGGCCCCCCCTTGGCACAGTTGGAAGAAATGTGAATAGGAGCAGAGACTAAATTGAGTCTGCACTCTGCTACTGGAATCATGCTAAACTGGGCAAGGCTTTCGTTGCATTGTAGGAGGGTGTTTTGTTGCTACTGTGAGCCGTAGCATTGCATACCCCCAGGCTAGTGGTTCTTGCTGACTATAGCATACATACAAGCCAGGTAGAAGGTTTGATTTACCATGCTTTCTTAGAGCACAATGCTGGACTTCACTATTAGCCCGTTCTGCTAACAAGCTTTGTTAGACTGACATCTAGATACTCATAAAACTGTTGCTGTTACTGCAGAACACTGAATCTAGTTTTCATGGATTACTGAAATGTCAGTGTAATAGCTTCTAATAGCTCACAACCTGTCACCAGGTACATGACATTGCCACAGGAACAGACTGTATGTACTTGACTAGCTTCTTACCTGACCCTGCTATACGCTAGACAGGGCATGCAGAGTCAGCGCTCAGGAAAGTATAGTATGCATCCATGTTTTTCTTTGTTACCTACATCATGCCACAAAGTTAAAAGTCGTCTCCTAAAAATGAAGAAACCTGAGAATGGCTTTCAAAATACGTCAGAAGAAAATGAATGCTCACTTTTCCCTTATTGTCTCTGCCTGGGTTTTTATTCCCCATATAATTAAAGAAGGAAGTGAACAGCATGAAAATGGAACCTCAACACCTATAAAAGCATCTCAGAACAGGAAGAAAAAAGACAAGGAAAAAAACATTACAAGATTAAGAAACAGTAAGAGTCAAGATCACAGCTGACAAAAGAGGCTATGCAGGTAATAATGAACTGACTAAAAAGAGTGACTGAAGTACTCTTGCTTGGAGACTGATCATCATTTTAATCTGGGAGTGTATAAAGCAGCTACATTGTCATTAATTTGTTTCCATTCATCAGAATAGATTCTAAAGCACTAAACTTTCTATTTAACAACAAAACCCCCCGAACACCTAGAAGGAAACCATGTGGTCATCTGGAATATTTTGCTGAATATAGATCTGAAGCAAATGCAGTTGGCTTTACAGCAGCTGCAACATTCAGGCCATCAGTAAAGAAATTAGCTGCTAACATTTGAGATAAAGGGCAACTTATGCTTACAGTCACCCAATCCAAAAACTGCTGTGAGAGCAAAGCAAACATCCAGCTCAAAAAACTATCTGTATAAATTTTTGGAACTGTTTAGAAGTCAGCATTGAAATTCTGCATAAAGCCAAAACACCAGTGACTGAGGGAAGCAATTTAGGAAGTGGTGTCAATTCCCTTTGGCCAAATAGAAAATCACCCTGTATTTCTGAGTTCATGTCAGGATACATAGAATCATAGAATCATAGAATGGTTAGAGGTGGAAGGGACCTTAAAGATCATCAAGTTCCAACCCCCCTGCCATGGGGAGGGACACCTCTCCCTAGAGCAGGTTGCTCAAAGCCCCATCCAACCTGGCCTTAAACACTTCCAGGGATGGGGCATCAACAACTTCCCTGGGCAACCTGTTCCAGTGCCTCACCACACTCACAGTAAAGAACTTCTTCCTAATATCTAATACATTATCTCACCAAATACAATTCTTTTACAGTTTTGTAACAGGGAGGTGGAAACAATCGGTCTCAACTTTATCCTATCCACAATATGTTTCTGCTATTATTTTAGGTATCTTTTATCCCTCCTGCTATCCTCAGACCACTAGTCATCAGTCTGACTCTGTCCTTAGTCTATAGCTTTGAGATTTCTGTGCTTTGAGAAAGTAGAAACCAGCCAATGATTATGGGGTTTGTTATCAAAATTCCTAGATTACTTGATTTTCCCAAGCATGAGAAGATAACTATATGACTAAAGAACTAGGAGAGTTAAAAACTAGTCGAATGTAAATTTTGTTTTCATGTTTTGAAAGTCTACAGAACTTTGAGTACAATTTTGAAAAAACAGACGTTTCCAAAGTTGAGTGAGTGAGAGCTCTTCAACTCCTCAGATGTAGTTGCAATTTTTATTCTCCTTTATTAGAGTAAAACCACTCTGGTTCTGAAAAGGCCATGTTCAATCATTCATTCTGCAGTCATTAATTATGTGTTTTATTTAGCACATGCACTTTGAATAAATAAGTGCAAATATTCTTTGTAACTCATGGAAGGTGTAGGTTTCTTTTTAAGCTGTTTTGGGAGAAAAATCATAGAATCATAGAATGGTTAGAGTTGGAAGGGACCTTAAAGATCATCCAGTTTCAACCTCCCTGCCATGGGTAGGGACACCTCCCATTAGAAAATATCATGAGATATACACAGATTTTCATTTTGGTTTTGCTATTATTAAAAGCTTTTGATAGAGACTGAAAATTTTTAAAGGACCTTTAATAAAAATATTTCTGCACATACCTGTATGGATCAGATAGGTTAAAATAACCGATAAAAATCAAAGCTCGTGTGAGTGCTGAATCACTGAACTTGGGTATGAATTTGATCTATTGCCTTCGTGCTTAGGGAAGGGTTTTCAAATGCATACTATATATAGTCAGATATTCCCAAATGTGAACAATGCTGAGAATAGAAATGTATTCCATTAAACACCCATGACATTGTAAGAAAAAAGTACACATTCGCAATTAGAGCAGGTGATGTGAAAATCTGATGTCTTAACGTTATCCTGTGGTCTGATACATGTCAGAATCAATTAGGATTTCTCCTATTAAGTTCCTTCTGAGAGTGTCTAAAAATGAAAGACACTCTCTTTTGACTGCTGGTCATTTGAAATTGGCATTTTCATGTGGCAGATGGTGACCTTATCCCTGTGCTTTAGCAAAAATGATTTTTATTAAGCCTAAACAAGTGTGAACGGTGCTAATTTCCTGCAGCAGACAGAATTTGAATGAGAGCATATAAATGACTGGAAGTGTCCTGCCTTACCATATGGAAAAATGTGCGTTATGCCCACACAGTAGATTACTAAAAAGGCAGACCCTTGTAATTATATCCAACTCTCCATTTTATCGATCATCACGAAGAGTGTATTTATTTTAAGACTTCTAGGAGCTGCTGAGGGCTGTTTGCAGCTAGTTCATGTCCTAAAAGCTAAACACATAATAACAGAAGACATTGGAAGGACTATATGAATTCTAAATTTTAGTTGGAAATTATCAGAGAAAGATCTAAATTTCAAAAACTTAAAATTGTCATTGCAAAGCTAATGTTGCAAGCAAATCATGACAGTGTTTCCCACCCACTGACTGTGAGGATGTGAGCTTCTTAAAGAGAAAAGGTAATATCTCTTTCTTAATATGATAGGGAGAACAGAAGGAATAAAAGTCATTTGCACTAGAAGCTTGAACTCCTTTTCCCCATCCCCTTTACAGTCAAATAGATCACCAGTGTTATTTTCAACTGTTTAGTAGTTTGTGAGAGAAAATATTTTTCAAACTTATTAATGTTTATTTCTGCAGTAACTCTATCATGTCTGTGACCTCCAGGTGAGACTGAGGCATCTACAGTTTGACGAGGAAGTCAAGAGCACTCTTGAGGGCACTGAAGAAATGTGTAGGCTGGGTAGAAAACTAAAAGTCACCACCTGTCTTTAAAATGTCAGTGAAGATGAAATGAACATTCCTGCAGGGAAAACAAAGTAAGTTGCAGAAGGGGACAACAGAGAGCAAAACTGGCAAAAGTCACCCAAGGAACCGTTCCCTCTATATGATAGTTATTATTATTTTGATTTATCAAGACAGTCGTATTATATAGGAACAGAAATGTTCCATCTTCAGGAGTGAAAAATCTACACCAGTCCTAAATCAGTTCCATTGTTGTAGTGCCTAAATACCTGATAGTAGGTGCTTGAATTAAAAAAAAAAAAAAAAAAAAAAAAAAAAAAAAAATGTTTTTTGAAAGACTTAAGANGTTTGAAATAAAAAAAAAAAAAAAAAAAGAAAAAGAAAAAAAAAGTGTTTAGTGAAGCATTATAGTGCAATATGTTTCACGTGACATTAGTCTCTTATTTTTTTCAGGGGAAAGCTTGTATGATAGTTTGTCATAGTTTGGCTTACTTGCAATTTACACTTCTTCCAGAATCATGGATATTGTCTGAATATTCTTTAATATTAGGAAATATAAAATCCACACTTTGTTTTGAAAAGAGACACACCTGATCTGTGCGGTAAGAGGAAAAAGTAGGAAATGTTCATACGTTCATGCAAGCACCTTGCCACACCACAGAGAATGAGGTTTCTTCTAACAGTCAGCAGCTTCCCTTCTCTGGTCATTCCTCAGATCATACTGAAGCCACTCCTATGGCTCTCTGAGTCCCTTTTTTCAATGTTTAAATGTCAATCTCCAGTTTCCCTCTAACCTTTTATACCGGTATTAATGCTTGTTGTGCGATTCATCTCTTGTTTTAAAATCTACATCCTTCTTCTCCATCTTGCTGGAAATAGCTGTATGTTTATACAAAAAAAGCAAGTTAAAGAACATTACTGAGAGTACAAGTGGTAGGCTTTGATTGCTTACAGAAATCAGTATTACAATCAAAATCAACCTTTTCCTTATGATTTTGCGCCTTTGGCATCAGGACAGAACGTATTTACTCTCTGAAAGAACTGCATATGTTAGTCATGAATGGTCTCAAAGAAACCTAATGATGCCCAAAAAGGGTAGCATTTTGGGAGACAACAGCTAATAAAATAAAGATGTTCCCACTGAGTAGATTTTGGTTATGATTTTAATTTTTTTTTTCCCAAAAAAATTTTTTCCTTTCATTCTGTAATCAAGATTACACACATTTTCGTGTAAGCAATAAAAACAATGCCCTATGCTAATTTCAGATCTCTGTTCAAAACCATCAGAACACAAGATGCATGCAAGGAAGAGGGGTCAATAGAAAGCAGGATCACAATTTTACCTATGCCCTCAAGACTCACTGGCTGAATTCTTTAAACCACTCCTGGCTGAACTTTTCATAAAAGTCTTCCAGAGGCAGTCATTCAGTAGAGCAAATACCAACTCAATTGGCAAGGAATCAAAATACTGGTTTTTTTTTCCTAATGTGAAAACACAGTTAACTTTAAAAATAAGCAAAAATACTACTACTTTAGTTTGTGTTGTGGTATTTTAGGTTTGTTTTCACATGTCCCAGCCAGCCTCAGAGTGATGTTTGTCAAGGGAGAAGTTTGCATGATGAAAGAAGGGAAGGTCAGGAGTACACAGGAAAAAAGAAAACACTGAAAGACACACTTCTAAGTGCTTTTCTTAGCACTAAGCAAGTAAATAAATAAATAAAGAAGGAACAACCAGAGAGAATAAAATAAAAGGCTTGGCCCCTAAAAGATAATTTTAAAATGCTAGTTGTGGTTAAGAAAAAATTAAGACACACAAAAGAAAATAGGATTGAATAATAAAATATTCATTAAACTTACCCTTCAACCAAAATATTAAAATTGAATATTTTAACTGCTGGAATTCTTTATAGCTTGAATGAGATCCTTAAGTACTTTATTCCTTGAATTTGTTTGCTTTTAAAGGAAATTACTCACTCTGAGGGGTCTTCCCAGTTTGCTTAACTGTGGAGAGTGCAGTAATTCAGGCTTTCAAAGCAGTATTGGATGTCTTGTTTACAGTACTCCTTGTTTAAATACGTGTCACCTTTCAGATACTTTGTTATCAGTTATTAGAAATAATGACAGCTGATAAAGCTTTATTTTAAAGTCGTTTTTTCTTCTCAACACATCAGAGAAAATCTTCCATTACAGAGCACTGTAAGGGTCACTCCTTTTACTTGCCTGTAAAGAACCAACAGGCTACATAATATACCAGTCAGCTCTGCGGAGGCTGAAACAGAGGGGGCTACGTCGATAATCAGTAGGACTACCTACTGAAATTGAGCAGTTGCCAGGCTGTATAAAATTTTCTAGCAAGGAGCTTTGTAAGTAGTAGGACCACTGAAATGTTATTCAGTGCATAATTTTACAATTTTAGCACTTTTTAAGAAAATACAGTACCCTTTCTTAGATGTTCTTTATGCAATCATCTTACTGCTACCTCATTTTGGCATAAAAACCTCAAAAACTGAGTTCACCGGGGAAAGAAACATTTTTCCACTGATGACATGTCACCGTTTTATCTCAATGTACAGTCTTAACTGTTAACCACAGACTAACAAATTTAAATCTTCCTTCACATCTTTATTTGGAAGTTTCCATGTACTGTTCCAAGTCATACTATGGTGCTGTTATACTTCAATTGTTATTAAGAGTTAAAGAGCAGTTACATTCTAGTCTTATGGTAGGTTGACCCGGGCCAGCTGTCAGGGGTCCATCCAGTCACTCTCCCACTCTCCTTCCTCATCAGGGCAGAGGGAGAAAATAACATGCAGAAGTTCACGGTCCAAGAAAAAGACAGGGAGATAATTTACTAATTGACATCATGGCAAAAACAGACCTAGGAAAAAATTAATTTTTTACCAATTAAAATAGAGTTGGATGGTAAGAAAAAAAGACAAATTAAAATTACATATTCTCCACACATCCCTTCTTCCCAGTCCCAGCTTCACTCCTTCTTTCCAAAGCCTCCTTCCTCTAGCCTACACCCCAAGCAGCACAGAGGGATGGGCAATGGGAGAGTTGCAGTCAGTATGTAATAACTCCACTGTGCCACTCCACCTCACACTTTGCCCCCGCTACAGCATTGATCCCCTCCACAAACTGTAATCCTTTAGGATAAACCACAGTTAGTTTGGGAAATATCACCCAGTTCTGGCATGGTCCTCTCCACCGGCTGCAGGGAATACCTGCTCCACAGATGTTCTCTCCATGGGTTGCAGGGGAATATCTGCTCTAACATTTGGAGCACCTCCTCCCTTCCTGTGTCATCAGGCTTAAGTAGACACCCCTGACTTTGCAGATGAGCTCAGCTTTGTCCTATGATGGGTCTGTTGCAGAACTGGTTGGAATCAGCTGCGTTCAGTGCCGGAAAAGCTCCTCTGTGAAAAGAGGCCATCCTGTCACCCAACACCTTGACACAGGTTTGACAAGGAGTTTTGAAACACAGTTTTGTTGATTTACAGAACAAAGTGGAGTTCAGTGTTGATCATCAAGCGAAAATAGGTAGGTTTCAGTGTAAAACTGAAGGGGGAAAAAGGAATTACACTGAAAGGAAGGTGAAACTAGTTTGAGAAATGACCTTGCTGTGGCTTATCTTGTGATATTTCTATTGCATTACCCAACTGCATTGGTTTCCTGTGTACTGAGTCTCTGTATGTAAGGAGACCACTACTACTTTGTGTCCTGACAAAGCTTGGATGAGATGTTTCTTTAGTTCAGCTTTCTTCTCTGCCATATTCCCTAATACATCAACAAAATCATATTCTGACAAGTGTCCATTCTGCATTAGAAAACAGGAATAAAAATCATAACATTCTCTGTAACTAGACGTTCTTCCATTCCTGCCCTTCAGTGCCAAAATTGATGAGAAACAATGAGCGGAAATGGAATGTAACCTTTTTCCTTTTGAAAGATCATTCACTCAATTCTCCATATGAATAAATATGGAAAGCAGAGCATAAACTGAAAGGAACCGTGCTTCAGCTGTCTACATCTTTACAGGTATCTCAACATAGTCTTCCTTCCCTTAATTTTATATACCAGTGCTATTCCATCTATTTTAGTAGAAATACTTTTTATTTACATTATTATCAATGATAATAAATTGCCTGTATACTTAAAATTTCAGGTTTACTTACATAGCACAAAAGAAGTTGGTGGGAATTCAGTAACTTGACAACGTTTTTTAAAAAAAATTATCTTTACCAGTCATTCAGTCAAGTATTCAGGGAAGTTCTCTATTTAGATAGGATTCCTCTAGGCCCTGGATATGAGTTTATCATTTTCTATATAAGCTCATTATCTGAACACTTGAGTAAAAACCAGAGATGACCTCTGCATTCTTAGTATCTCGGTTACTCACACTGCCATGGTGGCATTGGCCCTTGCTTACGCCTAGCAGTTTGTGACACGCAACAATGTTGCCTGAATACAATGAAGAAATTCTAAAACAGGTCAATGAGACAGGATGTTTTTGTTTCTCTGAGGGTAAGCCAGGCAAATCTCAATACAATTAAAATAGCTGGTTAAGAGCAGAAATGTTATCTTAGAGAGTCTGCATAGTCTATTTTCTTAGGGCAACCCTTAGGTCAGAGACCTGAAGGCTGATATAAGCAAACAGTGCTATGTAAATACTCTAACAATTACAGAGACAGGTCTTCAGGTAACTGTAAGAAAAGCCAAAATGGCAGGTTGGAGGGCAGCTAAAGATGAAGCAATTGAATCCTTTAATGGCCTGTCCTGGTTTAATCTCATCCTCTCGTTTCTTTTTGGGGGAAGGAAGGGCCATCTGTCAATCTGGTTTTGGTAAATTTGGCTGAAACTACAACATGGCCCAAGGACTGGCACCTACAGTTTTCATTTAGACTTTGTAAGGTAATGTGAAATAGTTGAATACCGTAGCTGTTAGACATGTACTTCTTTGCCATTTGGTGACTGATCACCAATCTTGCTTTTCTGAAGCCAAAGGGTCTAGTGCTTTTCTCTACAACTTAGCTGATAAATACTATGTCTAACATACCTAAGGGCAGAAAATGTCCTTTAAAAATGTCACTAGAACAAAGTGTATACTTGGAACTAATAATAGCGAAGAGAGTTTGAGCTGTTTTAGAAGTGCTGCAAGGGCAGTAAAAAGAACCCACAGAAACAATCCATGGTACTTCATCTGTGAATGACAAACTAGGTTTTGAAATATTACAAAATTTGCATGAGATTTTTTTACTTTGTTTCTTTGTACAGAATTAAAAAGAAACAAATAAAAAAACCCACAGCTGAGAGTCACTGAAATACAAAGGAAAAAAACACGCTAATATAAAATTGAACCTCTCAGGATCAATAGCAAGAGATAAATTCTCAGCAGCAGGAAATAAACAGGAGAAGCATTTATTAGACAACAAATTCTGATCTTTAACAGAGTGGAAAAAGAACACAGGTAATGGGTTTCATGAAACATGAAGCTCGCACAAATGACAGAGTATGAAGTATTCCATAAATTTTATAGCCCTCTTTTCTAAAACTTTCCAAACTTTTGTTTTAGTTCAATAAAATTTACTTTAATTTTTACATGTCAATTCTCATTTCTCCTGTCCCATATTATGGCTGGAAGTTCATATTCTCTATATCCAGAAAAGTAGGTTCAACAGATCACTTGTTCGCTTTCAGGGTTGTCCTGGTTTGAAGTACAACAGAACCAACTTTCTGTTCTGTGTTTTTGCATCATAGCTAGGCCTCTTCTAACTCTCTAACAGCACATTGTGGAGAAAACTGCTCATTCTCAGAGTAATAAGACCAAGGTTTGTTTTTCACGTCAAGCAATGGTGTGCAGAGAGGCTCTCACTTATCACTGTAATAACCAAGGTCAGCTAATTTGATTATTTGCCCCATTGGAGGGTCAGAAACAGAAAAAGCATAGAGAGGTCCCACCTGTGGGGAGGAGTGGACAGGACAGGTGACCCAAAAACGGACCAGCTGGGGTATTCCATCCCATCTGCCCCATGCTCAGTATAAAAGCTGAGGGATCAAAGGGTCAATTCAGCTTCTTCAATGGCCAATGTCCAAAGAAGACCCTGTCTGTTCATCTGCCTTTGATCCTGATCTGTGTGTTCCTGATTCCAGATCCAGTTTCCATCTGTTCCTGAGCCCAGTCTGGGACTTCCCCAGTGCATGCCGGTGATATGATTGTCATCCTGGAAACTTGATACAGTTACGTATATATTGTATCTATTTTATTATTTTCTTCCTTTTTAAAAAAATTTTAATATTAATACTCCATTAAAGTAGTTCATTCTAAACCAATAAATCTCCTTATCTCGTCCCCTCTTCTCTTTTTCCTTGAGTTGGGAGTGGGGGGTGGAGTGGTGAAGAGGGCCATCTGTCAGTCTGGTTTTGGTAAATTTAGCCGAAACCACAAGAAGGATGAAAATCTATTTCTCACTCCAACAAGTAAAATTTGCCAGGAAATAGTCTGCATAGTCAAGACCACAAGCCTTGCAGATATATTCTCAACGTTATGTGTCAGACTTTTTTGCATCGCCCATCATACTTAAGGGCTAACATTCAAGTTAAAAAGGAAATTAATACGACTTTTTACTATTTAAGTCCCTGAAGTATAAGATGTCTCAAACTCTATAGTTCTTTAAAATTAGCAGTCACATAACTCTGAAAAGGGATTGTAGAACAAATTGTATAACATTTTAAAATCACCACGCTGAAGGAATGCCAATCAGCTAATAATAATTACATATTGTGCTTTTTAAAAAGAAACCCAAAATAGAAATCTGTCCTCATTCATACTCTAATGTCTTTTTTTTAATCTGTGACTTCATGAATTTTGAACTGATGTACAGCCTTTTCTTGTACCTTGAATATATAAGACTTAAGTTACATAAAGCAAAATAGAAAGATACGACATAAACCATACATTCTATTAACAATACACATTGTGTGCATGTAGAATGCCTGTGGTTCTCCCTGCATATAACCCTTGAATTCTCTTTAGTGCTTATATTCAGTTTTGGAAAGCTATAATTCTCCTGTTAACGTCAGGTAGTGAATATTTAAGTGTAAACAAATACCTTTAGATGTTTCTGGGGAAAAAAAAAGAACCACAACAAACAGGCAGCCCTTTCTATATTAGTTTTTAACCCATGGTGTCTTTCTACATATGACAGAGGAAAAAGACAACTTTGAGAGAGTAAATCCTCAACAGTATTAAAACCTCCAAAGAAAAATATCTTTCCAATTACGAGAGTATCAGAGAAAATTAGACACTTTATCTTGTGATTAACCAGGTGAAAGTTACCAAAGATGATCCATAAATATTTGTCTTCTTTGTCCCTCCAAAGAAATCCAGAGCAATTTACCAAACACTGAGAGACTGAATCTACTAGAAGTGCCACATCCCAAATGGAAAAATTTGCAGGTTTTTTAATTTTAATTATCAGAAGATGATTAAGGTGAGGCAGGAGCACCGCAAAGAGGAAATAATTGTCTTTAAATTGACCTCTGCCATTTATATTTTCAAAATTGCCAGATGTATACAAGACTGAGCCACTTCCCAAGTTTGTATCTCCTGATAGTTATTTCCACTGCATTATATCATCCTCAAGTCATATCTTGTTCTTGGAGTTGAGGTATATTGGAACTAGTATATTCCTTATGAACATTCAACAAAATGCCAAGTGTGTGAATTCATCTCACACAGCTAGTGAAAATGTGTCTTTATCCAAACTGTGTCTACTTTCTTTGTTATTAGTGTTACCCAGGTTGCAGAAATTAACTTTTCAAACACTTCATAATGTAGATGACAACTTTACAGAAGCAGCTGTTCCTCATATACTTCCCTAGGTTACTGAGTAGTCCAGGTCATCTCCCTGTCATTGGAATGTAGCATTTTCCAGCTAGAGTTCTGTTCTGTATTACTCAAAAGGGTGATTGGAAAATCACTTGGATTCTCTCAAACAACCAGAATAACAGAGCAATAGTATCACAGATTATTATGATGTTATGTCAGAACAGACTGTTTAAGCCCCTATTCAGGGGACAATCATAACCACCCAGAGGAGAGCTCTTCCCTCATGGAAACTGCCCACAATCAACAGGTCTTCTCCTGCTTTGACTAGGTTCAAAATCTTCATCTAAGGTGAGAGGCCCAGATGCCACAAAGAATGAATGACTTGTTCTATATAAGTGCGTACATATAAGTGTATTGGCCTGTACACTGGAGAACAAACTATTATCTTTTCTAGAGTTCTCCCTTCTGTGGAAAGGAGAAAAACCACGTGTCACTGTTAGTATCGTAAAACATTATTATCCTGCAGTGACAACTATGCAATAATTCAGCTGCCACTTGACACAGGACAGGAAGGAATCTTTCTTCAGTGTTCCTTAGTGCCTAGTCAAGTCTTTTGTGCTAGGCAGCATATTTGGACTCTGTGCAAGCTTGGGAGTGTATTTTCTGATAGAATATCCGTGCTATCAAGAATGAATTTGGAAGTGTATCCTGCCTGTGACAATAAATGAAAGGTTAGCACAGACTTGTGTTTGTTATTTCAGCAAACCATTATTTCAACACAGTCCTTCCAGGCTCTGTAAGTCAATCTTTTTTCCTGTAGGACTTCTCTTTCCAGTTCTCAGTTGCTGCCTGACCATGCAGGAAATCAAACTAAGAATGTTATCCAATTTTGCAGGTCCCTGAGTCTCCAATGTTCATTTTATTGTTGTCCTCCCACTCTATATCACTTTCTGGGTTATGCCTCCTTTTTAGCAAAAGCAAAAATGACATCCAGAAATCAAATCCAGTACCTTGATTCTTCTTTCCCTTAGTTCCCTGTTATTACCTTATTATCATCAGACATTACAGGTTATTCATTTATTTTAGTATTTACCATAGGAATAGTCTTTTACTCAGCCAATGATTTTTTAGCATGTTACCAGCATATTATCTATGCAGCCTGGTATTCATTATTTGTATCTGTGAACGTCCCTACAGAACACCTGCCAGGAAGTAGTAAATTCATAATATTCACAGAGTTCCATCAGCAATTAGTGAACAGGGATTTTTTTTTCACTGCCACTCCAACAAAAAATGTCAAGTTGATTCAGAAAGTTTCACAGTTTTGTAGAACTTTTTCTGCTAGCCCACAGAGACTAAGAATAAATAAATAAGCATTTATTCTATATGTACTACAGACTCACTTGGTCTGGTTACTCTGGGTAACTTCAAACCATTAAAATATCATCCCAAAGAACAAAGCTGGGGAGAATCACACCTCAGTTTCCGGGGGATGTGCACCCAAATAAATTAAAATTATAGTAATTGTTGGTTAACTTTCTTAATGGGAACTAACACCTTTACCTTCTTCTTAAATTGAATACCTGACTTTATGACATTTAGTTTCTTTTATACTTATTAATCAAACACCATAATCTAAGGACTAATTTTCATAATCATTTCGTTGATATCTAATAGCAGAACTCTTTAAGATTTAGTTTTCCTTTGTGGATTTCAGAAATTGAAATGGATTTTTGATTTACACATCAAATTTCCCAAATACATACCTACATATTTTATCAAAGGTAATTACGAAATGTCAGTAATTTCTATACAGAAGACAAAACTATCAATCTGTGGAAGAAAAGGCTCTCTAAAGAATTCAGTAAAATCCCCACAATTTGTATGACTTTAAAAGGCAATGAAACACTTGAAAGTGATTTCAGATGGCATTTACAAAGAAATATTGATTGGCTTGTCTTTAAATGACATACGTGACACACTGGGATTTCTGTTGGATACTTAACAGAAGTCTACCACATTGTCACTTTCTCCTTTTATAGCTTGCAGTGTCTCCTGTACTGTTGCCTGCTTGAGGAGATAGAAACATGAGAATGTTTCCTTAACAAAGTTTAAATTAATGAGAAAATTCATCAAAAGATACATACAGAACTTTTTTACTAATAACTGTATTTAAAACAGTAACCCTTCATCATTACAATCACCAATTTTAGGTTTAACAGCAAGTGTTAAATTCTGGAATAGGATTTTTTTTTGTAGAGCAGAATACATTTCAGCTACTTCATGTTAAGGAAAATCAGAAGAAAATACATTTTCCTAAAGATTGCTTCAAAGTTCTGGCTAGATTCTCACGCTGGATCCAAGAGATAATGAAAATAAAGCAACAGGAAGAATAAAATCTGTTGAGTTTAAATGTCAGATGCTTTAGAAGTCCTTTCCACAATAGAATAAAGTTTACAAAGAAAAATGAGGTTTAAAGCACAGTGGGGAAAAAAGATAGAGAATACATTTTTAGGACCGAGAAGCCAATAAAATAAAAAGTAGTATATTTGTTTTAATATCAACCCAGAAAAGAGAATCCACAGCTACTTAAGTGATCACAACCCTACCCTTCCTGGCCATGGGCCACACCAAGCCCAGCCATATCCTGAGCCAGCCTCAGCCCATCTCCAGGGAGCGGTTTGATACCCAGGCATGGGGCTCCCCCTGGTTCCCCAGGCTGGGGTGGTGGGATTGGCCCTGGCTGCCAGGCCTTGTCCTGATGGACCCCAGGGGACCCCCACTACTGCAGCATCCTGACAGCAAAGTGTGGAATAGCAGATCAACACTGTTGTATTTGTACCAAAATTGTTCAGGTGCTCACTGCTCCACTGGACCAGACTTACCAAGTATATAATTTTCTCCCTTTTGTACCCAAGCACTGTCATGTTTTAGTTATCTATTGAAGTCCAAACTTTATTTTCATGTCAGCAATATCAAGACTAGCTTCTCTATTTGAAAATTGTCCTGCCTGCATAGCTTTTTAAGTTTGGTTTAGCATATCTACGTTTAGCTTAGTTTAGTCTGGGTTGCTTCTTAAGACAGGTGGTCCAAGTGATAAATATTCTTTGATTTCACTAAAGAAAGATTAGGGATTCCATTTCCCTTATATGTGTTAAATCATAGATATGTGCATGTCTTAAATCACCTGGATTTATTGTGCATGGATAAACCACGGTTTCAACAAGCGTGTAGCAGTTTGGAAGCATTCAAAGGGCCACTTCCCTGCACACGTGGAAATATCTTACAGGTGTCCAAAGTCCTCAGATTCTGCCTTAATAAGATTTCCAAAACCAGAGTGTAGCACGTCAAATGAAGATATATTGTACCCCAAAGAAAGTAAATTCCAAGGAACTGATTAACTCTGTGATTATACATAAACTCTCTTGATTTCAATGAAGTAAAAGCTTAATTTGATCAGCACATTGTCTAAATATACTATATGTCTTCAGTATTGATCTAGCAATTTTTTAAAATCCATTATATTTCATTTTATTGTAACTATTGGAGACAAGAGTCAAGCTCTTTTCAACTACTCTATGAAACAGAGTTCAAAACCATAGCAAACACATTTTACCAGCTACAACATGAATCTAACAGATTTGGTTTAGCAGTGCACTGAAAGATTGATACAGGCAATTCAAAAAGTTGTGAGGATTCAGGTCTCAAAGGGAATAGTCATAAAGGTATAACAAACTACATATGTGTGACCTGAGGTAAAAAGTGTCATCATTTCATACCCAAAGCAAAGAGCAAGTTGAGAGAACACAAGTGCAAGGAAAGAATGTGAATGCATCTACTGCAGATGCTCTAATTCTAGTCTTCCTTACATCCTCAAAATAGTATGTGGAATTAGATGCAACATAACCAATGGGAAAATTTGGCAAGGTGAATTGTATCCTATGTCAAATTGCACAGGGAGTATACATTTAAGGAAATTAAAGAAAAACACACTGACCCCACTGAAATTTATTTGTATATGTCTAATCTCCTGTATCATAATGATGTTCTAGTGAGTGATTTCATAAGAAGGAAATATAAATGAAAATATTTTTGTTGGCATATCTGAGAATCAGTTATTTCTCCTCGTACATTAAAAGGACTAGGAGCCTTTCTAAAAGCTAAAATAAGATGAAGCATTTCCAATAGCTTTATAAAAGACATGGGTGTTGCTATGAGCTGTTTTCCACAGTGTATTTCACAGATCCAGGATTCAAATCAGAATTCAACCTGCAGAAAATTCAACTCCAGATTGACAGCTGTTATAATGCTATACACAAATAGATAACAATTATTATTACAACTTGTATCATACAACTTTGTGGCCAGAAAGCCGCAAAGTGCAGACTTATACAATAGTGATGAAGTTATAGTTTGTTTTATTTAGGCTAAAAAGTTTGTGAAATAAACAGAATGGTACAAGCATCAAATATTAAAGAATCAGGAAGCAGTGATAGGAACGGCCTGAGAACAAAACAGAATGGGGGGTGGGGGGGTTGGGGGGAGAAAGCAGCAGCACAAGGACTAGTTAGAAATTAAAATGTGAGTGTATATTAAGATATGTACAGGAAGCCTTGGATATAAGACTAAACAAGTACGGAGAAATGTAATTGTGAAGTCAGTTTACTAAACTACCTCCTTAATTTAAATTAAAAAAAATAAAATGAAAGAACTTAAAACATATTCCGTTTGCAGAATGGAGTCAGCTCATTAAGCAGGAAATACCATCCAAAACTCACTGTGTACACCTGTTATTGTATCCTTGTTTAAAGATCCACATGAATAATAGTTAAGCCAGGATGACTGCATCTTGTAACAGTTTCCTCTTAATTGCTGAATAATTTATGTGAAAGTATTGTAGCTGTCTTAATTAATCAAGAAAAATCCCCCTGTGAGATGCCTAATTCAAAGCAAGCGAAATTCCTATTCCAACATCTTACTACAACCAAGCTAAACTTAAACATGTTTTTTTTCTTCTTGACATCACGCTGTGCTTGCTTGTAAAATGAGTATACTCTGTTATGAACATCCCTGAACACTGCGTTCTGGGGTTGGGAGTGTTTTTTAAAGGACTGTTATATACAGACAGCACAGGCCGCAGCCTGAAAAATTATTAGAAACTGCAGGACTAAACACAGAAAACATTTCTTGTCCACCACACTCCTACAGAGATATACAACTGCAGAAAGCAGACCAGAGTGCTGGAAATTCCAGCAGACAATCTTTTAACAGCTCGCTCTTAGTTTGTGGTGACATAAAGATACATGAAAAACAAAACAAAACAAAAAAACAACCAACCTAGGAAATAAAGCTGTGTCTACACCAGTGTATTAAATTATTCTCTCGGTCTGTTCAGTGAGGGGGTCCAAGGCTGGAGCATTCACTCCATTGAATCAATACAGCAAAGCTTCAAGAACACTTAAATCACATATACCTATTTGGTGACCAGCTCGAGGTTCACTTGAACATCACTATTTTACTTGTCATATAACAGACACAGCAAAGACTCTTCTAGAATTTGACCTGTCCTCAATGTATCTCGCATCAGGAACACCTAATAAACCCACTTGGTTGTCCTCTGCAGAAGACCTGCCTAACTCTTGCTGTTTTTCACAATAACATCTAGCCATAAAATAGCATACCAAGCACCTGAAAGAGAGACTATGATTTAAACTGAGCCAAGGCCATCCACCTCCCTTGCTCCTCATCAGACTTTTCAACACTCTTTCCTCATTGTGCCGTTGCATTCCAACTCAGGATATCCTGGGAAACCTAGTCAAGAGTCAGCTTGAAGCTGCCTGGGGTCTCAAGTGGAAGTTATATCAAAGAAATGTCTTTGTCATACTAGAAAAGTCACAGATTTATCCATGCCTAAGACCAACAGCTTCCAGCCTTATGCAGTCAAGAAGCCACAAAAGCACACTCTCCTTCCAGAACAGTTTCCAAATCAAGATAGGAAAGCTCTCTGCCAGTAAGGGTCTACACACCCTCTGAACACAACGATAACATGAGATGCTTCCCTGTCAATGCAGCTGCAACAGATTTGGTAGATGTTTGTAGGAGAATCCTCAACATTTTTCCTTTATTAGAATAATAAAGATACCCTTACACAGGAGAAAAAGAACACTGGACAAGCAATAACCACTATATTTTACCAGTACTCACACAATAGCAAAGCTCATACTGAGTTTTCAGTGGCAATTATGAAGGACTTAAGATACATTTCACATGAACCCTGTATACTGCTTTCTGTCTACCTCTATCTTTTACCTAATTCTGATTTCCAAGTCTACAAGGTTAATACATCTGCCCTCTAGAAGTCCATACAAAAATAAGAGTCCCTATTACAGTCACAAGCGTATCAGGAATCACACACTGATCTTCAAAATTCTTATTTGCTTGACTCTGTTCCATAGTAAAGATAATATTTCACATATGATTGCTGAGTCTGAAGTTCCATATGTGGTGGAACATAAAAAAAATAAAAAAGTTCTGTCTCTTCCAAAGGGGAGTGAGGTCTTGCTGGCATTTAGGTAGTGTTTTTTATTAGTGCAGCATCCTCAAGAAGGTATTACTAAAGAAATTCTCCTGCTGTTTTCTTTTTCTTTTCTTTTAATGACACCTTTGTGTCATTATCATATATGAAATATTTTATATACTTTGGATATGCATTCATTTTTTCTATCATTCCTGTGATAACCATCTTGTTCAGCTCCTAGAACTTTTGCTTGAAAATGCAACAGAGGTCTCACGCTGGAGAACTCACAAATAAATTTTCTGTAGCTTATCCTCTCAAATGTGGAGAAAAATCTTGAAGATTTCTCTATAAAAATTATTAACTCAATAAACTGGGGTATTTCATGTGAAGAATACTTAAAATGTCAGAAAATGACTGCTGACATTAAGAGCTTTAGAGATCACTCACAAAGTACAATCCAATTCAAGATCATTGGGTGAAAGCAGCCCATGGAAAAAAAAAAAAAAAAAAAAGAAATTAAATCACATTTCTTGAATTTCCCAGATGGGAGGAAAATCCGTTTGTCTTTTTCTATCAAAACACAGAGAGCACTTCTAAATAAAAAAAGTACAGAAGTGGTGAATTGCTATAAATCTGCAAAAGTAGATACTGGGATTAGAGGAAGAAAGAATAAAAAGCTGTGTCCAAAGAAAAGACTAGATTTTACAGGAAACAAAAAGGAACATTTCCAAACATTAGGATAATTACATTCAACATAAAAACCTAATAATTATTAAAAATCTAGGTAGTAATCATTTGCCGTTTCAAAACACTCTCTCCATCCCCACTTCAGATTATATAAAGTATACCTGGTGCTTCTTGTGAATGAAGATCCAAGTATGCACTGCCCTAAAGGACTTCACTTAAAATTACCTGTACTACTATCTGAAAGAAATCTGATACACCGAAAAGTCTGAAATTCTTTTCAAGAACCACTGTATTAGTAACTTACATACCTACATTCATCGAGCTTTTTGGCATGAAAAGGCTGGTTTTAACTAGCCCAACTAAAAATACATTTTAAATGCCTTGGAGTACAGCATTTCTCACTCTCTAACATTACCCTTTTATGTACACCTAATAAAATGAAAGCTTCTTCTTTAATGGGACTTCTGTGTACAACCACTGTACAATCTTAAATAGTACCCATTCACTCATTTTTATATGTCCATATCATAGAAAGCCAAAGCCAAATCTTTAACTCTTTTTAAGATGTCTGCTCTAATTTCTGTGCACTTGTTTGCTGTCCTACCTCAACACTTTTTCTTCACTCTTCATTTTCTTCTCAAAAAGCAAACTAAAAGGGAAAACCGAGAACAGACCTCTGCCAACAATGTAATAATCATATTTTATTATGGGACATAAGACAAGAAAGGACTTAGCTTTCAGTCTGGGCACAGATTTAGCTGTGCCCAAACAAGATTATGCTCTTATACATTTATTTTGCTTTGGGTACCCAGTAATTCTAACCAGCAGATGGAAGTTGCCCTTGTTTAGTATAAAATAAAAAGCATACTGATAACAAGATCTCCCTCACCCATCAGCTAGCTCTTTTTGTCAGAGGGCTGAAAAGTAATATACTAAAAGATAATATTTGTTACCTCTACTGAAATTAAAAAAAAA
>VXBW01005804.1:681101-723454 GCA_013400375.1 Thinocorus orbignyianus | reverse complement strand
AACACACAACCCAAAACCTTAACCAGTACCTAAAATCATTTATCTCTCTTTTTGGGGACAGGTCATAATCATAATCTACTCGGTTGTCATTCCTCTGAAATTTTTCTTTCATTACTGTCATCTTTCTTCTTGCCTGATATAAATGTGTAACCTTGGCTGTGGATTATAACAAATACAACCCAAAAAAAAACCATCTTGGAGCTTACTCCCTTTTAAAAACTTGACGCTTGAAGAAGTGTTTTATTACCAGAAAGGCTCACCAAAGTTGTTCTCTAGGAAATGAACAGATCTAACTAGACTCATGCTGAAACCAGTGGGGCACAACCTACCTAAAAATACCTGCCTATGAGGGTCAAATTGCTGTTTCCCAAACCAGGATATAATCTCATGTGTTTCTTCTTCCTTAACATCCCCTTCAATCAGAGAAAAATAATAATAAAGATTCAATTAAAGGCATTTCATCTACATCTTAGGCAAATACAAGTCAACAGGAGAGACAGAGAGACGCAGGGTTTTCCCACAGAACTAAGTATCATACAAATTTACTAATGCTGCCCACCATTCTTCATTTCTTTGTATAGCAAACCATGGGAAATATTCTCTGTTGGACTTAGTCATTGTGGGACACCTGTGCTGTTAATGTTGTGTGTTTTGTAATTTCTTAGGAAGATGGAAGAACTACAAAACAAATTAGGTAAAGTATAAGGACCTAAGATTTACCGCCCTTTGATTCTCAGACACATTTGCTTTTAAGCAGAATCTTGATTAAGCCCTGTTTTTTATTAAATATCTTCAGTCACTATTGACACAGCAAGAATTAAGGACAGTCTATAATTTGCAAAAAGGGGGGGAAGGGGGAAGGAGAAAAAAACAAACAAACTAAAAAAAAAAAAGACAAAATGCATTTTCCAGGGAGAAATAGACCTACTTGTCCTCAATTCCTATGGTATAAACAGAAACAAGCTAGAATAGAATTTTCAAAATAAAGAACTTTAATACAAATCACAAATTGCCCTTCTTTACAGGACTTGAGTTTGTTGGTTTATTTTCCTTTTTCCAGATATTTCTCATTACTCAGATATTGGATATGAAAGACTTTTTGCAGTTCTGCCACATACAGCATTTTGAGATTACTCCACCAAGTCCAAAGTGCATAATGGAACAAGTATTTGTTCATTTATTGCTCAATTCTTTTTTAAGATAACTTTATATTTAAGTTCTGTAGTTTCCTAGCTCTATGAAGTGCTCCTATAATACCAGCAAAAACAAATCCATGAGCATAATTAAATATTAACACATTAACATTCAGTCCACAGAAAAATTAAGATCTGTAAACAGAAGTAATATGTTTTAGTTATCTCATTTATAAAAAGAAATATTTATTAATTAAACTTTACTAAGTAAAGAAAAACCAACAATCTGCTTACTCTAAACTGTTGCCTTCCTTGTTTTTCTCCTTTGCCACCTCTTTGTCTTCACGGCTCAAGGAACAGCCTGTGTATGGCAGGTTTTCCCTGTGGTCTTAAGAGCCTCAGGCAAGAATAGGTAGTCCCGGTCTGCCCAGTTCTTGTCTGTTCATTATGCACTGTGATAATTTGAATTTTACACTGAAAATGTTTGTACCGAAAATGGTTTTCCCTTTGAACCAGTTATTTTAAAAATCTTGCTGTTTAGGTGACTTTTAGGGCATCTGATTTTGCTTCTTTTCATGACAAAGACTCTATTTCTGCTCCTGATATGCACTTTATTACTAATTTATGCAGTTTACTTTAGCTTCTGGTAGGTTTACAGGCAAAACTAAAAATATGTGCTTAAGGCCCAAAATTAATAAATAGATGCATTTTGCGATACTAGAAAAGTAAATATTTTCTTGACTTTCATCTTGTGAAAACTTCAGTAATTTATACAGTGCACTCATATGCTTTCTCACTACCCAAAGAACAATTCTATTTAGACATACTGTTTAACTCAAGTTTTACAAGGGTCATTGATTCCTATGTGACACTACTAATGGTTTAAAAAGAAAATTGTAAATGGGAAATAGTTGGTTATTATAGCAACTAATACACACACTCCATAACTCACAGTTTTCTGAGAAAGTTTTCTGAGCATACATTTGGTGATTTGCAAGAGCCAACTTCACCATTAGGAAAAGGTCTGTACAACTGGCTCTAGTACCAGTGACACTTCTCCTCTCTCTGTGCAGCTCTTCCAGCTGAAGCCACGGTAGTCTGCCTGAGTGAAAAGATGCATCATCAACAAATGAGCATTTTTGTGGTATGTCATGAAGGGCAATCCCAAATCATAGGCACCTATGTGATGGTCAAAATACTGTGGTCAATATCCTTCCTCTCTTTTCTTAACTACTTTTTTTTTTCTTCAGGGTGAAAATATTCTGTCAGCTAGAAATCTCATGTTTCTTTTGGTTTTCTATCTCACCATCAATATCAATCAGAACAGATCACTCGAACACTTGTATTTACTGGGCAACTAAATGATTCTACTATATTTGCATAACTTAAATATCGCAACAAGGACTATGTGGAAATATTATCAAGATTATGTAGACAATTATGCATTGTTTGTATAAAAGCTGTCAGCTGGTACAGATCCCTACTAGACAGAGTCATATGGATGATAAATAAGCATTTGGGGTAACATGGTTAAGTAGAGATACAGTGGTTGCGGAAACACCAGAGGAAGAAGGCCAGCTTTCTATAGTTGTATGTTGATCTACATTCAACCTGACATTGCAGAATCAAAATAAGACCTACCGTGAGCAGAAAAAAACAACCACCAAACCAAAGCAAAATCTGTCATAATTTCTTTTAGTACTAGGACGCTTTTGGCTAAAAACAATAAGTTGGGGTTTGTCAAACAGGGATACAATGAGCATAAGAACCTTACTCCACCAGGCGGTACATCTCAACAGTATTTGAGAAATTGTCAAAAATCCAATTGTTTCTAATTCTTTTCATTTTGATGGATCGATAGTACACACATTCTAGTCCCATCTTGCTCTTCTCGCTAAAAGACACTAACCTCTTGCCTCAGAATTTATTTCTATGGTTATGCAAACACTGGTGGGTGCACAGAGACGTTAAATTAATATTAATTATGACTGATCAGGAATGAACTTCAATATACAAATTTTCACACAGGACTTTCCCAGAGTAGCACATAGGGCTATTATTCTATAACTGGCATATTCACACTAGTAATGTTAAAGTGCCAGTAGTAATTCTGGGAACTGATTTAACTTCTGAAGCTACGACCTGGCTAGATGAACACCAATGAGGAAAGATTCAAATACTGTCTAAGGCAACTTTCTAAGCGCCGGCTGAATTTGCATATTCCAAATAGATTGTTGGAAATACTGCAAAGATAAGCTTGATTTCAAGAGTAGTATTGATATTAACTTTAAAAGAAACACTTTTCTTTCAGAAAATATTTTTCTTATACGGGATCAACTAGGGAAATGAAAATTGGATAAAGTCAGATTACCTACTGATTTTTCAATTCTAGACAAACTGGAAAGCTGTAAAAGCCACAAAGAAAATGTTGAACCAAGGAAGACTTTAGCAATCATCTCACAGAAATGCACTGTATATTCTGCAGTTTCCCATGTGGCTTGAACTCTGCAACTTTATAAAAAGTTGCTTTAAATTGGCTGCATTTTGCATGCTTTTTTCCAATACACGGTGTAAATTAAAAATGCAGGGATAAAGCTGAACTGTAAAAACAAAGAGAGAACAGTGTTTTCAGTGTTAACTTTTTTAAAAAACAGCAACAAAATATAATTACATTATTAAGGAAGATGCAAGTTGATGTAGAGCTTGCATTGCTTACAGATTTATAGATATGTGGTTCTGATTCTAGTTTTTCTCATCCTTAGGATTGAGCAGATAAAACTTCTGACTATAATTTAGGGAAATAAAAAACTGTTTAGTGCACACAAAAATTATGCAGTGATTTTGGCCTAAGTTCATCCCACCAATTTGAATGGAATCTTCTCTGAAGATGTCCTAGATATCCCATTTAAATACATAAAATAACATGGGATAAATCTCTGTTCCTTCTCTGAGCGGACTAAGCAGCTGATGTACTTATACATCTACCTAACCTTCTTACACCTCCCTATCTTGAGGCATACGTTTTTCCTTAGCATACAATCCCTTCAGTCCCTATTCTTTTAGCCAACCACCTATGAAGAGCAGAAAAACCTTGCAGATATTTCTTTCTTTTGTGTTGCTTCATCTCCTAAAATAGGTCAGTCTTTCAGCAGATACGGACTGAAAGTTTAACATAGGTTATCTTGCAATTAATTGTATTCTAAAGCAGTATCTGGAGTGTTAGTGGTACTTAAGTAAAATAGCTGTGTGATGGAAAGATTTCATTTCTACGAGCATTTTGAAAGGGAGAAATGAATTAGAACTTAATTCAAAACTTCCTTTACCTACATGATACATCCTTAATGAATATAAAGCAGGAAAACATACTACACTACAAAGATTCCCTCTTACCTTTCAAATACACTCAATTTACACATTTGAGAGTTCACATTTACAAAGTCCTAGTAAGAAAACCTGGTCACATTCAATGCCACAAAAGTACGTAAGGAAAAAGTAAGGATGAACATTTATCTATTTCTTCTCCTCTAGAAAGGAATTATTCTCCTAGATATGAAGTGTACTACAGCTTTCTTCAGCTTTCTGAATACAAACCCATTGTTTCTGCACGTAGTTTAACCATACTATTCCAGATAAGAAAAATAAATATCTGTAACTGTTCCACAGAGTAGAAATTTTTGGAGAAAAATCACTTTGTCAGATGAATTACTGGTACTGCAATTCTTCATCAAAAGTCAAAATTAAATACAGCGATATTTTCTTAACACACAGAATATTTTCCCCCATCTTTTCCCTGCTCTTTCTTTTTCATAAATTCCTAGATTCCAGTAAAAAATAGTCACTGTCCAACTGATGGTAACATTTTCAGAAGTTATATGAAAATTATTCAGAAATTAACCAGAAATAATATTTCTATTTTAATAGAAATTTTCTATTTTAAATAGAAATATTAGTCTTCTAAAGCACAACCCGGCTTTTCCATAAAAGTTAATTAAAAAGGACAGTTCTTCATTATCTAAATAGAATAAAGATACAGTCAAGCTTGGGTATTCTCGCTAGGCAATTGGACCAGGCAAAGAAAAGGAGGGAAGAGATTTTCTATNAAAAAAAAAAAGGCAAAACCCAATGTCCTCAATGTCCTCTCACTGCTTGGAACTGCATAATAGTCATGTCAATACAGTTAAACCCAGCTCCTGAGAAAAGGTACATCTGGCCGTCCTTTAAACCTTAGAGAACAAGAATTGTCCCAATGGTTTAAAATGTGATTATTTGTCCAGGACCTGAGCCTCCACAGAGTTTCACCTGCAACTTATTAACCATATTCTCTGTTTTGCAACTGTTCTTCTTTTACCTATTCCTACTAAACATACCCAGGAACATGTGAACTTTCTGTGTATAAGAGCATGGGACTGGACTCTTTAAGAACTTTCCTTTTACGTACCAGATCCCGGTCACATACACTTGTCAGTAAGAAGCAACAGTTTGCTTCATGTGAGTGATATACTTCAAATCAGCATCTTTCTAAGCTTACAATATTATTGTATGCTGAGTAGTGCAGTACATTTATATTCTTTTCCTACTAGACTTCTCAAAAGAAATACAATACATACCCTTATTTATGTATGGTTTTGGTTTTCAACATATGATTGTAGCTAAGTCTATGAATGTGGACTCAGACAGACCTAAAAGAATTCTCTGACCAAAAAAACCAAATCAACAATAAAAAGCAAAGCAGAAATCCCCACAGACAGACCGAAGTTATTATTTGAAGGGACAGATGCAACAATTGTTCATAATATCTGCCTGCTGAAGAAAAATACAATGTCTAATATATCTCAATATTCCATTGCCTCAACATTCAACATATCTTTTTCGTCATTTTTTTCTCTGTTCATGTTTTGCTGTAACATATAAATGACGTTCAATGAGATAAAATTTAATTCAGGACAAAAACTTAAATAATAGAGAAAAATACATAAATATATACTTTCAACATTTTGGGGTTCAACATATGAGTACATATAAACTAGGTTTCTACTGCTGATATCATTACAAATTCAGGTTTTTTTATTTTTTACACTATATATTCACTGTGTCTGCAGTTTCTCTCTATTCTTAAAACAAGTGATACTCCAGTACTGTAAAGATTTATGAAGCTATTTATGGCATTAGTGGAATACAATTTTTGTCAACATAACCCCAGAACACCATGTATTCGGGTACCATCTTATTCGCCAGAGTTTAAAAAGAGATATATTTATATCCAAATAAAGAATCAATTATTATTTAATTTCTTGGAAAAAATAAGAAATGAACAGTGAAATTGGAAGATTCACTGCAGGGAAGTAATGTGCTGCTGTTCACAGATCAAATGCAAATTCACATCACAGGTACTCATCTGATTTTTACATCGCCAAATATAAAATAATCATTAGATGTTTCTACAACATCTAATCCAATATTAGATGTATAATGCTAAAATCCCACTTTTAATGGTGTTGTACCTTTTTTGCAATATTTACTTCAGTTATGAAAATACACATTGTTATTGCACATGAAATACTGTGCAATACAGTTTGAATACCTGATATTTATTGATCTCCATAAAATTCATACATTGACAGGTCTTGTAGCAAGTTATTCTCAGTATTGATCTACAAATAACATCAGGGATTTAAAAACCAAAGCTATTGATTAAACACAAGTACCCAAAAAGTCTAAGTCAATTTAAGATATTGGATAATTAGTCAGCCATATACATTCATGCAATGCAAAGCCACAGCATTTCCATGCAACTTTCAAAGTGCCACTCAGGGTTGAGAAAAAATTAACAAAGATAAATTAATTCTTTCACTGTTCATGTTAGCTAGTCCAAATCCAGGAATAATAAAGAAATTCAGTATCCACATCTGTTACTATGGTAACTGTAAATTCCCTTCAAATATATAGAAACAGAGGACTGGAGAGGACCTCTAAAACCTTTTTCATGAAACACAAGAAACTTGTCACAGAAATATGGTCTATTTTTATTTGACTCTGCCTTAAATACAATTTCATGTTTCACTCCACTGTTCTTATGGAAGGCAAACCAAGAAACCCTGAGACTCACTTCGTATATTCTGAGATCAATTGTGCTCGTATGTTAGTGTATTAGCTCTTATGTGAGGATGTACTCCTTGAAGTTAGGTAACAATCTCTAAAGAAACCTTTTTTTTTTTTGAGTTATTTGGAGATCAGAGTCTTATCTTTCCTCAGGAACATTTTGCATGGCTAAGACTATCCCAGGTTCCTCTTCTAAGGCCAGTTTTGGTTCCCTGATTATCCCACCTCTGCTTGTTTGTACTGCTTTTTCAGCTTCTGTCCATCTTTACTGAATATGGGTGACCATAACAGCACTAACTCTTTTCCAAGCACTATTCCAATCTGCTGTTCCCCTCCTATATCTCATTATTTATTTTTCACATATATTCATGCCCTGGTGTGCCTTCAGATATGAACAAACTGCACCGTTTAAATTTTGTCTCATTTCTACCATCCTATCATATAGATAGTCCTTGTAGCTGTCTGCAGATTTCACCCTTGCAGTTATCTTCTTTTTTTTTCAGTTATAACAGTAATTAAAAAGTGTAAAAGTCATTGTCAAAGTATAACTTGAGAAACTTCACCTCTACTCTTGCCCATCAGCACAGTTCACGTCATCTCCTCTTCAATAACTTTCTTCACATCAGCCCATGAAAATGGTCACAATTTCTAGTCTAATTATAACGTTTCCCATGTTGCATCTTGTCAACTAAACCACCAGAATTTAGAAAGATTCTATATACTTTACCTACACTAAACATAGTACTTTCTCAAAGAGATTCAGCAAATAAAATCTACAGTTCATAAAACTTCTCTTAATAATCCCCATTTTCTTTTTAAATCTATTTCTTAACCTTTTCTTTCCTTCAAAATATGGTTAAAAAGTTAATCAACAGTTTAGCACGGACTACCAGAGATTGTTCATTTGGTTATGCTCTATCCTTTCCTAACATCTATATATTAAAAATTTAAGAGATTACCTAAATCATTACTATGAAATTATTAAAGTGTTTCAATTTTCTTTCCAAGTTGTGGTAATTTTTGTTTTCAAGCTTTCAGTACAAGTTACTCTGGTTTTGCCGCATGTTCTACCCTGTACTGTGACCATCATTAATCTTACTGAACTCTGAGGAAAGAATTTAGGTTTTATTTGACTGTGCAGTTCCATTAGAGAAGATAATATTTTCTTCAAAATCATGCCCATTTTTAACTGTTGATCTCTGTTTCAGCCAGGTTTTAGAAAAAGAAAGGAGGAATGAGGCAAAAATTAATGGAACTGCTGGCAATTGACATGGGAACAAAAACGTGGGAGTGCAACGAAATCATTCAGTTACACAAAGTACAAACTCCTAGAGGGGAATTTATAATTGTAGAAATTCAACTAAAATAAGTGGAACAGATTTTGAAATATCTACTAATAAAATTACATCCTCTGCTACACTTTGATGGATATTGTACTGTCCTCACTAGCATTTTTGCAAAATTTTGGAGGACAAAGGTATCTATTATGTTGCTGTTTAAGACAGCAGAACATTTATATCTCTATTTTTGCATGAATTATGGAGACTGTGAGAACAGACCTATGACAATTAAGCAAAACTAGTATATATTTCCAGAGCTGAAAAATTAAAACATACGTCTGCTTTGTCTCTCTGTAACAGAGTTCTGGCAAGGAAGGAAAGTTATATCAGCTTGCCGGTGACATCATTTCAATTCTTCCATTTTTAGGTTCAAATACATAATAATGTAAATGAGTTCACAAAGCTCAATACCTCATCCTCTTCTTCTACATGGATTTTGTTATTGTTTGTTACTTATAAACACTTCTAAAGGTAGAGTGAACTTATGTATAAACAAACATACACAAATGCATCCTCATCCTGACATGCACTACCCCAATGACTCAAAGAAAAAAACCCAGAAAAGTTAAATCAGAATAGTCACATCTAAAACAAACTACTCTCATTTTCTTTCCACCTGTGAATATAAATTTATTTTTATCATTAATACTAAAAACAGGATTTAAATCTGTTTATAATTAATTGAGGATTTGTCTGTCTTTAAAATTTTACATTCCTGTGTATCAATTAGGTAACCATGCTGGACCTCAACGTAGCCTTTCTAGTCATTCAGTTTCTATGGTACCTCTGACTCCCAGAGCATCTTGCTAGCAGGTACACACACTATCCAGGCCCAAGAAGCTAGATGTTCCAAGCTTAGATATTTTCACTCTAGTCTGGCCCAAGAAGATAATTCAACTGAAATGAACAGCAAAATCACAATACTCCTAAACATCTGTTAGGTTTGGCAACAGAACTAAATCTGGCCAGGGATGTCAAAGACAATAAGAAAAACATCTATAGTTATATCAGAGATAAAGGCAAGACCAGGAAAGTTGTGGGCCCTCTCTGGAAGGAAACAGGAGACCTGGCCACACAGGAAATGGGCGAGAATTTTTTGCTTCAGTCTCACCAGCAAGGGCTCTAATCCTACTGCCCAGGTCACAGAAGACAAAAAGAGGGGTTCTGAGAATGAAGAACACCAGGAGAATATCAGGTTTGAGACCACCTAAGGAATGTGAAGGTGCATAAGTCCATGGGACCTGACAAAATCCATCCATGGATCCTGAGGGAGCTGGCAGACAAAGTTGTTTCCATCATGTGTTTCCATCACATTTGAGAAATTGTGGCAATCTGGCAAAGTTCCCACTGACTGGAAAAAGGGGAACATAACCCTGATATTTAAAAAACGAAAGAAAGAAGACCCAGGGAACAATAGGCCAGTCAGTCTCACCTCTGTGCCTGGCAAGATCATGGAGCAGATCCTCCTGGATCAAGTGGCAGCCGGTGGTGAGTGGTGTTCCTCAGAGGTTGGTACTGGGACCAGTGCTATTTAACGTCTTTGTCGGAGACATGGACAGGGGGATAGAGTGCACCCTCAACAAGTTTGCTGATGACACCAAGCTTGGTGGTGCAGTTGACACCCTGAAGGGAAAGGATGCCATTCAGAGGGACCTGGAGAGTCAGGCTAGTGCAAATCACATGAAGTTGAACCAAGCCAAGTGCAGGGTCCTGCACCTGGGACGTGGCAATCCCAGGCAGAAACACAGGCTGGGTGGAGAATGGCTGAAGAGCAGCCCTGAGGAGAAGGACTTGAGAGTGCTTGTGGATGAGAAGCTCAACATGAGCTGGCAGTGCGTGCTGGCAGACCAGAAAGCCAACAGTATCCTGGGCTGCATCAAAAGAAGCGTGACCAGCAGGCCATGGGATGTGATTCTACCCCTCTGCTCTGTGACCATGAGACCCCACCTGGAGTACTGTGTCCAGCTCTGGAGTCTTCAACATAGTAAGGACACAGAACTGTTGGAACGGGTCCAGCAGAGAGTCAGAAGATGATCAGAGGGATGGAGCACCTCTCCTATGAGGACAGGCTGAGAGAGCTGGAGCTGTTCAGCCTATAGAAGAGAAGGTTCCAGGGAGACCTTCTAGCAGCCTTCCAGTATCTGAAGGGAGCTACAGGAGAGCTGGAGAGAGATTCTTTGTCAGGCACAGGGTAATGGTTTTAAATTGGAAGAGGGGAGATTTAGATGAGATATTGGGAAGAAAGTCTTTCCTGTGAGGGTGGTGAGGCACTGGAACAGGTTGCCCAGAGAAGCTGTGGATGCCCCATCCCTGGAAGTGTTCAAGACCAGGCTGGATGGGGCTTTGAGCAGCCTGCTTTTGTGGGAGGTGTCCCTGCACAGGATGATCTTTAAGGTCCCTTCCAACTCTAACCATTCTATGATTCTATATGCGGTCAGCAGCATTTCTCATATGCTTATGGTCTGCAAAACAGAGAAGTGTAACTCTAGTTCTCTCTCTTATGATGTTCAGACCAAAACACAGACATATGAAAATAAGCATTAGTAAGATATTTCAGTGACGGCCAATTATAAGAGTTATTATTCCAGTTACTATTATGTTTATTACCCTCTTCATCCAGCTAGTTCTCTAAAAGTTATTATTCACAATGCTTTTTTGTTTGTTCTAGTAACAGCTGCTTATAATGCACTAAATATTTCAGCATCAAACTTTTCTCATAATCTAAGAATGTGTAAATATTTTTTTAAAAATTGACCTGTATTTCGTTTACACATAAGGAAACACAACAGCAACAATAAAGTCCTAATCATTAAAGCGTGTCTTCTCATTAGAGGAAAATTTATGTTTTAATCTTTTCACTGTAACAGTTTACATTCTGTAAAAGTGAAAATCATTTTCTATGTCCTTCATAAGCATCAAATGTCATTTTATTAAGTCTTTGATTTTTAAAGCAAAATCTCAATAGAGGATTGATTTCCCTCCCACAGGAAGTTAATTAGGCTGACAATAGATTTATTCCTGCTTTATGAATGTAAGTAAAGGAATTTGTATTCCATTGTTTGTGAGTGTTGCATAGATACAGCATGCTATAAACTACTTGTGCTGTTATTCTGCTCGCCACCTCAGTGAAATCACTCAGTCTCACACACATCTATTATTTAACTAGTTTTGAGATCCTTTCCCAGAAGGGATAACCTTGGGGTTCTGTTTGTTTGTTTTTCCAGATAAAAGAGTTTTTTAACTTACTGTCAGTATTATTTTGTATTCACATTTTACTACGTACCTGGAATGAAGTACATGCTTTCCCAAAACAATCTTCAGAATATCAAACAAGAAGAGAATATAATAACTTCATTTCTGTCTAGACACACAATATAGAATTTCAGAGAAGCTGTCATGTATTGCACTCATCCCTATATTCCAAACTTCTATTCAGGCTGTGAGAAACTGATGTATTATTTTGACAACCTTCAGTGCAACAAATTCTTTAAATAATAATATAGGATTATTTAAGTTGCACTAAATTTTTTCTAGACCCTAGCATAAGAAAAAATAATTATGTCTTGGTTGCTTGTGCTTTTATGAGTGATTTCCCTATCAAAGTTAATTATGCTTGTCACCTCCAACTCTGGTTGGGGGCTTTTTCCCTTCTGATTTTTTACTAGATAATTCTTATACAGTTTATTTCCTTAATACTCCTTCATAAATCAGGTTCATCCCAGAAGCTGAAATCTGCTAGTAAGCAACCAGAACTCCCAGTCACTCAAAAGAATGGGCAGAGACTTTGACTGAAAGCCATGGGGTTTTGAGACAGGAGGAGAAAGAGAATGAAAGAAATGTGGAAAACACAACAAAGATAAGTCTTTCCCGTTTTTTCCATGGGAAAAAGAATACTGTATCAATATTAAAATAGTCAATAATCTCAGAGTTTGTCTTTGCTTTGGATATCAAAAGCTGTTTTATATCTTGAATCTACATAAAGACTATTCCACACGCACTCCCAAATTATCAGTCTGTTCTAGAATCGTAAATTTATTGATCAAGAACAATTTTCATTTCCACAATATGATTTTGACATGTAAGTGTAAGTTCTGAACCTATAACAGTATTCCTATCTAGTTGCAAATGGCTTATATGCATCTCACAACCAGTCTTCCTTTTCTGAGTGCCTATTACACGTGTTTTGCTATTGATAAGCTTCTGCATGGAAAAGAGCATGTATTCCACAAATTTCACTATACATTGGTGGGTATAGTTGTTACTATCAACATGTTAAACACCTTGCAGGAATACCACCTAAGTTAGCCTTCATGGTTCTCATTGACTCTCTTATTTACAGCAGCTTCGACACATATATCGATCTCATAAAGTAGCTTGAAAAAACTGTCAAATCATTGTTATTAAAACAAAGCAATTATGAATTATCTTACTGTAAATGCACCTGACATTAGTATGACTTTTATGTTGCTTTCTTCATTTGATTAACTTCTCATTTCTATTTTTCCTTCTAATATGCAGGTGTAGTAATTACCATAACCCAAGAGCAAATACCTAAATTCTACTCTCCACTCATCATCTAATTCTGTCATCTAATTCTTTAACACCTGATGCCAGTAATGCCTGCTTCTTATTTTAACCTTTTCCACTTTTCAAAGCTTCTACTTTTGTGCATGCCTGGAAGCACTTCAGGCTCAACAGCAGCACTCAGTTCAGGCTTAGACCTACTGGGGTGCACAAATAGATGAGCAATTCCTACATCTGTTTTGCCTGGAGCACCTATCTAGTAGGTGGTGTTAGTGCATGCCTATCAGATTTGGCTTCATACAAAATACCACAACAGCCAGAGGAAGAAATGGTTTCCATAACTTTTTCCAAAGCTTAATACACTCACCTGCCTCAAACTTACAATAATTTAAATCCATGCTTTAACCCCGAAGAGGATCGTCTTAACCATCAATTCATCAAAAATGCAAAGGTAATAGAATTGGGGAAGGTCTTTAATCCCTTCTGTTGAAGCATTTCTGTTTTACATAAGAGCGTTAAAGATTCAAAAGAGCAGCAGAGGAAGAAAGAGCAGTATAAAACTCAACAGATTAGGAGGAGTCATGAGGCTCAGTCTTTTGCCTCAAGGATTATTATCCCTTTAACAGTCAAGGGATAAAAAAGTTATTTTATGTCCAGGACTCTTCTAAGTGAGTCTGTTAACCAGTAAGCTAGAAAGTAATTTTCCCTCTTACAGTCCCTGTCTCAATAAATCATTAGTTATAGCACAAAAGCTAGGAGAGCATCAGCAGTAGTTTTGCAGCAGATGTGGGTTTAAATCCCACTCATACAGAAGCAAAAATCAACCTTAGAACTATGATATTCTGTATGAAAGTGTTAACCACTAGATAACTGTATGAAAACTGGGCATCTTCTCTTCTAGTCTTTCAAATAAAAAGTGTTTTAAAAGGTTTTGGTGTTGATTTGGTTTAGTTTTTTGCGCTTTTTTCTTTTTTTTTTTTGTATTTAAAGAAAGTTGAGTAGACTACTATAAAAAAAAAGATCTTGAGACATAAAGGCACTTCCTCATAGCTATTTGAATAGTATAATCCCAAAACATGAGTCATTCCCTGCTTTTCTGTTTACTTTTGACTGCGCCCTGTTCCACATGCTTTTTTTTTGTTGCTTATTCTTGCTCCCCGTGTACCCAGTACAGATCTTAGATTACCTAACTCAGGCTAGGGGCTCTCCTTTTCAGGATGTAGTTTCTCAAATTTAAGGTATTGGAAAAAAAGAGCTGAATATTAACATAACTCTGATTAGTATAATCTGTCACAAAAACTGGCCATGCTAGAAGGAATTGGTCAGTATTTCCCCTTTTTTCCTCATAAATATTTGAAATAAAAATATTTTTATGCTGCTTGAATTTCTTACATGTATATTCCAGACCTCATATTTTCAGTTTAATTGAAAATATTTACCAGTTTAGTTTGAATCTCACATTTATTTAGTATTAAAAAAAAAAAAAAAAATGTCAAAAACCTCAACAAAACAAAACACTGTTTCAGTGCTTAAGTTCATAATGACAGTAAATTCTCCCAATACAGAACAACTTCTTGCCACCATTTACACTGGAAAAAAATGACACAGATTCAAGCTATAAACGTAAATAAAATAATGGAAGGAAATAAGAATGTCACCTTTTAAATCCTGTTAGAAATCTTCACAGAGCTATTCAAATACAAACAGAGCTCAGGGCAGGTTTTTAACTGAGAGGTATCATTGTCTTTCAGGGGGAGAGTTTACTTTGAGATAAAAGAGACACAGTAGATTTGTGTTTCAAAGCACTTCCAGGCAAGATGGTTCCAAGAGTCAATATTGGAAATCTTTCCAATTCCCTCAGCAGGCATCTTACAACCATGTGAATTTTTATTTGTTTCTGGAAGTGTCATATGTTTATCTGGCTGCTCAAACTGATTATCAAAAGTTAAGAGGCACAGGCCTGTGTGCAAAAATGTGACTGAAACCACATATTAAATCTCAACACACTATTGGGAGAGGAGAAGAATAAAAATTAACTACCAAGACAGACTCACATGAAATATTTTCACTCATAACTTTTAAGTAAATGGGTATAAATCTATGAATCAAATTGGGCTAAAAGGTTTTAAGATGTTGTCATATCTATCAGACTCAGGAAGTTCACATCTTAAATTCACTTTGTTCAGGAAGCAGTGGCCTCCCAGTGTTGTGCAAACAGTCTTCCAGCCACTGAACTTTCACTGAAGTCAGCAGAAATCCTACCTCCTTACGTGAAAGCAGAACCAGTGAGAACTGACTAGTGGCCATTATGCGGTCTTTCCCCATCACTTATTTCAAGATACCTCTTGCTATCTTATTTCCATTACATTCCACAGCAATTTTTTAAAGAGATTAACTTCTGCTATCTGATGTTTGCTGCAAAACTCTTTTTCTCTTTGGAAAAACTTTTCCTGGCAGAAAAAACAGGAACTACAGTGGAATGTGGAAATTACACAGTTTTATTCCAAGAAGAAGAAATAGAATGCAGAAATGCTCACCAGCAGGACTTTCTGGATCCCTGTCTTCCATTGGTTTGTCTTTGAGGATGATGCTCTGAACATATATCCAGAAAGAAGAGTATTCACAGCACAATGGCAGCAAAAGGATTTACACAAGTAGTATGCATCCTATCCTCCAAGAATGCTGCTTCTTCACGAATAATAGTGGTTGTGCACATCTGCACAGAGTATCTATTCCAGAAAGCCAGTGTGAACAAGTGGATCCCTCTCACACTATCAGTGATATGCTTACTATAAATTAGGTGAACAAGAGAGAAAAGACTAGACCAGTGCATTAAATACATACACACATACACATCATCCATTAGAAGTCATCACTTGTCTAGCTTTTAGATGCCAGCAGTACATGCTACTCCAACCTCACACACTGCTTAGAATTTCTATGCAGTTACCCAGAGAGGAAATTAAAGATTATATCTGAAAAATAGTTTAAAAGAGGAACATAATGTGAACGAAATGAAACACCCATTAAAAATGCTGGGCTTAAAAACTCTGATTTACAGTAGTGCTGCCGTCATGCCTGAAATGACATTATACTGGTATAATGAGGAGAGAAATATGACCCAGTGAAACAGTGCATTCATTTTGGAAGTAAGATATAACTAAAGGTTAGATCCACACAGGGAATTCAGAGACTAGCCTCAGGGTAAAGTCCATGCCTAAAATCCTCAAGTAAATTAAGGGGCCCACTACATGATCAGAATTAGCCACACAAAGATTCCTAACAGCATAAGGAAGGCTATGTCTGAGACAAGTAACAGACTTTGATATACCCAACATTCTGGCCCCTTCTGAAGCACAGACACTTTCCTTCAACAATCAGTTGCAAAAGCTAGGAGAAACTGGAATCCAGATGACTGATTCTGCATTTATTTGCATAATTTCTCCTCACGATCACAGCTATCTTTTATACGGTAATCCTGCCCAGACAATTTCTCTGGGGAGACAGACATGCAGATTCAATACCTTCCTTATAGTAAAGGGATTCAAAGCTTCACCTTCTAGGTGCCTTGGGAGCATATAACCATCAAGCTAACACAGAGAACAGTAACACAATGCAATATTCAGATGCTGTACAAGCAGAACAAAAACATTTGTAATCTCATAAAAATGAAAGCCATTATATGGACATGGAAAAACAATGAATAAAATAATAATAATAATAANACCAAACAACAAACCACACACCAAGAACATGAGTTCTGAACATGGGAAGCCAACCACTGGGAAAAGCTGTGTCGCAGGAGAGTTTTAAGGAAGTCTCAAAAGAGAGCAATACAGGAATTTTGCTGAAAGGAAAGGCAGGAGAGAATGAAATAAAAATTCTCCATGGCTGAGTAGGAGAAAGTAGCATAAGGTGCTGATTAGAAACCAAGGTTTATAAATATATATGCTAAGGGTATGTATGTATGTCTGTGCACATCTATACACAGATAGAGTTGAAAGTATAGAATCAAAATTTCACCAAAAATCTAAAATAACAGAACACCAAGATGCTGAAGACATAAAAATAAATTGTTATGGCTATATGTGCACATATGTCCCTGTTTGTAAATAGACACATTTCAGCTGTAGGCTCAAGATGTGTATGTCAAACCTTCCTTTCCCAGACTGGACAACCTATCTGGAGGTGCTTGTTACTTAAAGGATACATCCACAGGAATTAGTGGAAATGGAATTAGGAAAACTGGAATTAGACAGGGCTTTGGATTTAGCCCTCTGCCCAACACACCCCACTGTGTGTTTGCTTTAGCTTTTCAACTGTCTTTTTCTGTACAAGATTGCCAGTCAGACGGGAAAACAGGTAGACACCTATATATGCACACTGTAGAATATATCCAGAGTCTTATAACTCTCAAAATACATTTGTTGTTTTGTTGGATTCTGTGACAGTATATTCCTTTAGTCAGTAAGAAAAAACGGCCTGTAATTGCTTTTGATGAGTAGTTGGAAGACAATATATTTTGTCTCATAATTTCATAGTTGAATAATTTAACAGTCTATGAGTAGCGGTTCCTAGAATGAGTCTTCCACGCAGTCAGTTGTTCACATTACAGCTCATCATAAGAAAATCAAGGCAAAATTTAGGAATTAATAGTCTGCAGTAACAAAATTTAGTTAGAAAGTACTCTCAAACTACAGAAATATTTGGGATCCAGTTCAGATTATAGAGGATTTAGCATGAAACGGAAAGTATGAATCTAAATTGCTGGTTTTTAAGTAACCTGATATAATTATATAAAAATGTGTTCTTCATATTTGGATTGACAGGCTCCATATTTTCTGGCCAATACTTTTATTTTGTTGATTTGTTAATGGTAGGACAAACACCAATAGCTTGCATTGTATTTAAATTTTTTAGGTTATATCCCATCGTTTTACAACTTGTATCTCTAAAGCGAATATGCAGATTGAAGAAAAAAAGAAGGAGCAAAAATAGCATTATCTATTCAGTATCTGGCTTTAGAAGAGGAGGTTAACTTCTGTCTCAGTCGAGAGACGCATATTCGTTGCTAATCTTCCACTAAATTCAACTGACCTTAACAACTGTTATTCATGTCATTATAGGCCAGAAATGAAGAAAAACTAGATTTCTGCAAGATTATCCCAGGTCAGTTTGTGAGCTGACATACTATTTTACTGGAAAAAAAAAGAAAAAAAAAAAGAAAAAAAAAATTGAAAAAATACACCAGGATAAAATATTACCTAGGTTAAACACGTTGTTTCAAAGTTCCTTCATCATAACCTTTTAAAATCCCTAGTTTTGCTTCTCTTACAGTATTTATTTCTCCCCAGAATACAATATATATTCATAGTTATTTCTCTTTTTGTTTACTATTTAAAAATACATTGGCTTTTGAATTAATATATTATTGTATTTGATATTCAAAGTTCCCTGCAACGCATAAAAGTACAGTGCATAAAATAAATGTGTTTAACTGTTCAAAATAAACGTGCATTTTCACTGCATGCATGATTTTATCTCTTCAGAATATTCCTTTTCCCAAAACTGTTTTCAGTTAAAAATGTTTTTCTTTACCTCTATAAATAACACAGTTGCATTATGCCACAAATTTCAGATGAATTAGCCCCTGAGTGTATCATTGCTAATAAAACAATGAAACCATTACCTATTAAACAAAGTTAACAGTGACTATTAATTTAGGCTATATGCCTGACAGCTCAAATACATTTTTGGCCATAAAACAGGTTTGCAAGTCTTAAATGGTTTCACATTTCTCTAAACCACACTAAGAGCATAACATGAATATTTTAAGCAGCTTAGCTTTGATTTAAATATATTTGCTCAGGATATGCTGGCAGCATCCCAAAATGCAGTCTAATACCCTTAAAGCTGGCAATCCCAAACTCAATTTAAGAGAGCAGATAGTATGGACTAGCAGCATTAAAGCAAATAAAGTCAATTAGCAGGGTGGGCTTTTTTCTTAATTTGTTTTCTCTAGCTTGAAATTGCAAAGGATGAATAAAGCTGTGGGATTAATGAAGAAAGAAATTAGTGGAAATGGAATATAAAACAAAAAAGGGAACAGAGAAGTCCAGGAGCTATTATTCATTACTCAACTCCTAATGGCTGCAGTTCTATAGTAATATACATTTATTTAAAGTAGTCACACTGCAGAAGGGAAATTCCACCACTGCAACCTTGTAGACATTCACCAACATGTTATAAGATAAACAATATGCTAATTTGAAAGCATTTACTTTCTCTGGAAAAGAAATAATGGAAAATATATACCTATTTATGGAAAATAATGTGTTTATTGTAAAAACCCTGCCAAATTGTCTGTTCCCAAGTTTTCCCTCATACATAAAGACTAATTCAATTCATTGCTAAATGGGTTACAAGGGTTGCTGTATGTGCATAGAGATGTTGGCACTTAGGTGTTCCAAGATCAAGATAAGAGGGAAACAGCCAAAAATAGTCACAGAATAGTAGCACATTTTGCAAATGAAAACGAATGCTTATATTATTTAGTTACTGCTTGATGATACTTCCTTTTTTGCTGCCTACATTTCAGCCAGCTTAAGAACAGAAAAAGCAAGTTCTTTTCATGTCATGCTTTCTACACATACTCTGGAAACTGGAAAGTATTGCTGAAAAATTTGCTAGTAAGTTCCCAGCACTCACTGATCTTATACTTTAAAAGTAAAATTTTGTTTTGAAATATCCATTATATTTCCATTGACATCTAAAAAGTCAACAAAAGTAACTCTAGCAGTAGAGCATGTTGTATTTCCCAACAGTTAAGTATCAGGGTTCATAAGAGGTTCATTCTAAAGAACATTTTAGCGTATGTATACCCATATGCTTTGTTTCTAGATTCATCTGTTTTAATTTTACATATATGCTTCAAAATAACATTTATTTTCTGAAATAGATACACTAAATGAAATAGATTTCACAATACTTGCTTTGAACAACATAGAGAGATTTTTTGAAAATAATTTTTATTAGTTAAATATACTCTTGTAAATTTGGCATGGAAATTGCAGAATCCTTGCTGAAGTTGGAAATTGCATTAAGTTTCTAATCAATTGTTTTAGTAATAGTGTGTGTTTATTCCGTACGTACACTTCCAGGGAAAGTTTATGTATAAACATGACTCCAGGAATGAATTATGGTAACATGCCAAGGGCTATTTGTATTAAAGATTCAGAACAAGGAATAGATAATTCGAAAAAAAAAAACACTCTCCCTACTTGCATCAAGATTGTTCCTGATGTTTAATCATACATAAAACATTCTTATTTTCATCTCTGGAACCGTACAAAAGATTAACTGGCCTATGGCGTGGCCTCTAGTGAGCCTTGACTTAAGTAGGGAAAACCTAGTCCAAATTTAGGATTTCAGTAAATAATTATACTGTATGAGAGGAGAATAAATCAAGTCCCTTGGAGTTCTCCTTTAATAGCTAAAATGTTCTGAATCAAAATCTGGATTGGGATTATTGCACAAGTACGCACTGGATATAAGCGTCGTCACTTTAGCCAATGAGTTTTAATCTCTAAGTCTGTTTTATACCTTATACAAAATATATAAGTACAAATCTGTGTAATAAATATGCAAACGTTTAATACACTCATGGTTTGATTAATTATAAAGTAATCTGAGATGCAAAATACTGGTTTTTTTTTTCCTTTAAAAAATAAAATACTCTAAATTATTGCAGAAAAATAGAAGCATAAACAAGAAGAAACACTGAGACTTCAGATTACCCAGCAAATCCGTATTACACTTTGCTATTCCTGTTTCCTGACTCTTTAACATAAGATGGGCAGTTAGACCTCCAATACTTTCATTCCTTAACAGATGCAATTTTTTCTCTTTACTGCTCTTTATCCAGTTATAAAATTCCCTATGAGAAGACCGCCAGTCTTCAAGGTTATTTCAACAACAGAACATGCGAAAATGTGAGGCAAAACTGATTTCCTAGCAGTCGGAGATTCAGTGTGCCAAGTCTGAGGGAGGAAAAGCTTTGATGACGCAGAATTAAAACCAACTACTATCATATAGCATTGTTTTCCTCATCACTGATAAAACTAGGAAGCATTAATATTAACTTTTCTGTATTCTGACCTCTCAGAATAACAGTAAGATGGTCTACGGTCCTCAGCATGGCTATACTCCCAAGCGTGTGCTCAAGCCCATCTTTGGCTGAGTAGTGCTTTGCCAAGTGTTTATTTTTTCTTCATCCATTTCTGCTCCATATCCTTCCTTACCATATACCATTTTTATTTACATCATACTTCACTTTTATTTTTAAATTCTCTTTTCCTGTACAGTATCTAGAGGATTCCCATTGTTTAATTCATATATGAAGACTGTATTGTTTCATCACCTTCATTATCTTGTCTCCTGTAACAACACAGTAGCTCACTGATATCACTTTCTATATTCTTTGACTATGCATCTTTAAGAGTACATAGCATAAGAATGGCCATAAAGTAGCATGAAAAAGAATCATTTTTCCAACACACACTACCTGCATCCTACACAGTCTAACAGTCAAAATTTAAAAGAAAAGAAAAGAAAACAAGGGAAAAGTGGAATAGTTCTTAGTCTGATTTTTCCCACTTTGCACATTTAAATACTAAAGGACTCAAAAACGCAGAAGAAGCTAAAGTGTCCAGTGAAGACCCTTCTTCCTCAAATGTACGTAATTGCTAAGGAGATAGGAACCAGAACAGTCCTTGGCAATGAATTACATAATTTTCTTCATTAGTCTTTCATTTGTTTTAAACAATCTACCTGAAAACATACCAACTACAATATTATTTTATTTTTAAAAGTGGATAACCATTTATTAGTCTGCATTCTCTGTTTTTCATGATTTTCTAGATTTCTAAAGAGATTATCTTGAAATAACAGTATACTTGTAGTCTTATTAGTTCCTTTACTAATAATGTGCTATATTCAAACAAGTTCATGCTTAAACTAGCTCTAAGAGAGTCTTTCCAATGGTCATTTGCATTTTGGAAGTCTTAATAAAATTCCTTCTCATGAAAGACAGGATTAGACCTACACTAATTCTGATAAACAAAAAAGTAAAAATAATCACAAAAGCCCAATTCAGGGAAATATAGCTTTAGTTATGCCTGAAGCCCATTACTTCAGACATTAAAGACATTTTTTTTTTAAGAGGAACTTAAGTTCACTTGAGCAGTTTAGTCTCACATACTTACTGTTTGTATAACTGACCGCAGCGTTTGCATAAGACACAAACACACAAGAAAGAGTTGTAAAATATTTGGTTGCTACTGAGAGAAATATTATCTTTTTCAAAAATAACCTATACTGCAAGCAAAATTATTTTATTTTAAAAATAGGCTAGCACTTTTTAGAGAAATTTAATTATTATTCTTAGTATTGAAAAAATCTGTGTTCAGAACTCTTACCTGTCATGTAAATCAGTCTAAGTAAATTTCTTGAAACTCTGATGTTCTGTTGAAAGGCAACTAATTTCCAAAGAATATAAAATCTTAATTAAGATAACTAATTATAAAACATGAGCTAAAGATATTTTTAAAAGCAAAGCACTGTAATCCTCTGCACTTCCAGTTCACTAGCACTACAAATACAAATTATTGTACTTTGGATAGTGTGTTTCAGAACTCAGAAGCCATCTGGAAAACCTCAGTACACTCCTGTCCTTTGCCAGCCCTGGCAGAAAATCCTTTTGTGTAACAGCACAATAATCTTCACCAACTGCAAAATGTTTCATTAACACCTAGACTAGCCCCTTCTATTTTTCCTCTCAATTTGCCTACCACAAACAGCTCAACTATATTTAGGGTGACACCGAAGCCAGTATTTTTCAGTTTTCAGTGGTTTTATTTTCTGCCAAAGTAAGTAAAATTGAGCTTCCATGGATTACTGCAGCTTCAGAGTTAAATGAACTCTAAAACATAAGCTAATATTTAGTCACTTCCTTCAACTTCTTTTTTAAAATCGTGCTTCAATGGGACAACTCATGCAAATAAAATCCCTTCTGGTTTTCTACCTATTAACCATATTTGTGAAGTTATCCATGTGGATAAGCTTTTGTAGAAATTGTGCCTAATCAGATACTGAAGTAATGAAGACTCTTCTGTCTCTTCAGGAGTTCCCCTAATTGCTCAGCACAGAACTGCATCCTGAGCCTCGGCGCATCACAGCTCCTTACAGCAGAGGCCCAGAAAATGAAGGCCACAGGTTTGTTGCAGTGTTGTAGTTTTAGGTTACCCAGCTAAGAAGAAATCAAACTCTAGCAGAACTTGACCTTTAATATGATCTATTGATTTACGGTACTGCAACTCACACCCAGTAATATTGGCATAATTATCTCTTCTTAAAACAGTAGCAAAGGTAAGTTTCTATTGGGTCTGGTACAGAAGCAGATCCACTCTCTAAATGAAGATTTACCTTACACTAAGGATATTTCTCCATGGCAAACTGAGTTGACGTGTTAACAAGTACCATCTCCACATTCTTAGCAGTTGGGGGAGGGCAACAGACGTTGAAAGCATAAGACCGTGTATATATCCATAGCTTCATTCACAGAATTCAGGAGGTTATTCCTTAGGGTAGCAAATTCTGTAGAGTTGTCATCTTTTTCTGTTATGAATATGCTCGACTTTGTGTGAGTTTTGCTGAATTTCATAGCTTCTTTCTTGAATTATTTTTTTTGTTTCCATGACCACTTTGAAAATATTCATGAAGTTCACACCACACGAGAACAGATTCTGTCAGCTTCACAGATCTTTGCTATCCCATGCTCACACTAGTTGCCAGGAAGCAGATGGATAATCCTCATGAATCCTTCCACCAAAGACCCTTGATGCACCCTCAGGCAATTCTAGTTTATATTCAAGACAACTCCAGCAAAGGAGATGTACTCCCATTTTTTGTTTTGGTTTATATTTTTCACCCTGCATTTGGGTTACCACAGCAGGAAAATGTACGTACGTGCACACATTCACACAGGGCTGTACTTGTAAGTCTATTACTGCCTAGTTCCTTCGTTCAAGTCACAAAGATACTGTGTCACTCTGAAATGACTGCCAAAAAAACAAGGTAAGTAATAAAGGGAGTTATCATCAAAAGTCTAATAATCTATTGTCAATATGAATTAGTGAAAATATTGCAGTTTACTTGTGTAAGTACGTAAGTAGAGAGGAGTGGACAACAAAGTTTTAGTTTTCTGTCCTTACAATCGTCATATGGCTCCTAATAAGTAAGAAACCAGTACATAGTACAACCCCAAATTAGAAAGGATATTTTGAATGATCTGTGGTAACAGGGGAAAAAAGGCTTCCAAAAAGGTGTGTAGCAACTTTCTTACTACTAGAAGACAGACAGAAGAGTGAAGGAAATCCACGGGAACAGAGCTCCAGTGCCCACAAGACATAGACACAACAATTTTATTCAACTCAAGCATCTTCCCATGAATGAAAAGAGTGAAAAATGTTCTGAAAAGCAACCCACAATGTTTATATGAGAATATGGTATAGTCTTAAGTTCCAACAAACGCAATGTTTAATGAATGTTAATGATCACGGAACGATATAAACACATAGCTAAATTTGAACTCTCCAATGTGAGACACAAAAGGTCACAAATGGGTGACATTGAAGATGTTGTGACTAGCTAATGTTGATTTGATTTTTAAATGTTATTTTTCATTGTTTAGGTAGGTTTGAAAAGACAGTAGGAAATCTGATTTAATGCATTTTTGGACACATTTTTCTCAGCCATATCACAGTCACACAGCAAGTTTCTGCAGGCATATTGAACATCATGAATGATAGAGTCTGCCGAGATCTGAAGAGATAAGACTTAATAACAGTCATATTTTATAGTTCCTCCTTCTCAAGGACATCCAAACAAATACGCACAGCAGTTCTGAAAGGAAGTCACATGTATCTTTCACAAATTTCTATTTTCTTCTCTCACAAGTTGCTTACAGATGAGGCACGCACAGGGTTTACCAATTCCCCTGAACTGACTTAATCTATGTTTCCTTCAAGGCTAAGAAAAGATCTATTTATGCTCAAGTTTGATTATTTAACTATGATTCTGTTCTTTATATAAAAATTATACTCTATATCCATATACCAAGTAACATGTTTTAACTGAGCAAATTCATAAGTTACAAAAATAAAGGTATACTATCTTTGTGGTATCACTGGATCATTTTGCCAAGCATCATCTTTATGTTTGGTTTTGACTGAACACAAGCAAAAAGTCTTACTATATGTACCATTATATATGGCCTTTGGAGGTAAATTGCCCCTTCCCTCCCCATTAACCTCTCTCAATTCCTCTCCATGTTGTTTGTTGGTCACCAATGGCCTTTAATTCATCTGCCTTCTTATTCTCAAACCTCCTCCATCCTGCTTATCAATTTTTGTTTCCCTTTCCCTCCCCAAAAAGCCTGAAGAGAATAGCGTAGTCAGAGATACCTTGAAACACATCTAACTTGTTCAGTGCCTAAAGTAGGCCAGCATCTCAAGGTATAAAGGGAAGCACCAAAAATCTGTTAGCCAAAAAAGAAAAAATTAAAAATGTAAATAAATCACACTGCTCTGAAAGCAGGTTGACTCAGAAGTATAGCTGTTAAAAAATAGCAAGAGGTACTCCCTCAGTACTTAATATATCTTCTTTTAAAAGGAAGACTTCCACATTTGCTGACAAATTAGCCAGGACCAATCACTGGCCTTACCTTCCCATTTTGCATAGTAATCTGTTCAGACACTAGTTCCAGGGAGTGAAGTATCAAGAGCTTATTGCTATATGGACTTCAAAGAAGCACATGTGTGCAATATAAAACCAGAAAGACTAGATTTTTCTAAGCAAAAATATATATTTTTTTAAATGCATAATTATTAACTGGAAAAGGTAGGTGGCTTAGGGACCTCCTTCAACTGGAATAAAAAAGATACTTTGTTAGTAAGCCATGAAGACTGTAAACGTTGTTGAACAGCAAAAATCTGGTAAGGAATAATGTTACAAATTAGATTCCCTAAGGTTCGGTCCTGATATTGGTCCTTGTTAAGTGGCACAATATGAAACAAGAATAATGAATTTTAATGTAATATGCAAACGCATGCTTATAATTTCTTGAAGGTTCTGTATGATGTTTTTGAACAAATTTCAGTTGTTGAAATGCATAAAACGCAACATACGTGCTCCCATTAATAAATATAAGTCCAAAAATTACTATCATGAAGGATTTTAAAAGAAAATTAATTCCCCTGATAGAGAGGGTTCATTTTTCTAACGTACCGTTTTACCTAATTCCTTAATAAGTAACACAGAATTTCTTTTAAAGATTTCCTGCCCTGTAGAATAAATGTTGTGGAATAGCAATGAAGCTATTGCTGTAGAAAACACTTTCCTCTTGCAGAATATGTCATCTGTATGTTTTTTACTGTTATTCACATACCCTTCTACATAGCATAATGTTTCTGATTATGTTGCAGTGTTTGATCAGTGAAACGAGTTGTGTTGCTGCTATTGAACTGCAGTATCTTTAACCAATGAGTGTACCCTTTCCAACTTAAAAAAAGCCAACACTCAGAATTATTCTCCGTCATTTTGTCATAGTTCTGACATAGTTCATTTTACCCCAAACCAGGACACATATTGAATTTGTTTTATAATGCATTGATAAATATTGTTAATGTCAATAAGTGAATGACATATTTAAGTGTAAAAGAAAAAATATAATGCAATTTTAAAAGATACTTGGGGGAAAAAAATTCAAGACAGATTCTGGAATGAGATCCTTCACTAATGTAAACCTCTACAGATGGCTTGACTGGAAGATTGTATCATTCAACATTGCTGTGGACCTAATCATGCATCTCAGGAAGAAAATGCTATCACCAACTCATGGAGGCAATGACTATACCTAGAATAAAGACTACAGACTGTAACATAATTACTTAGTTTTAGCATAGAAAGATCTGGAACATTCTTTTTCTAAAGCGTCCTACAACTTCTGGTTCTTGTTTCATTTTGTACTAACATAAGCAACCAACCTGAATAGAAAGTAAGGGGAGAATCAGACAAAGTATACTAAAAGTGAGCTTATTTCAATAAGTGATCCATAAACTGTAGTTGTGAATAACTGCATATACCAAGCTTTGTGGGACACACAGAGATTTCATATCATCTGTGGTGTAAAGATTAAAAAAATCACAATAAGATAAACCAATTTAGCACTAAACTACAATTTCTATGAGAGTCTAGATAGTCGGTATTGACTGATAATGAAGCACTGACTGAAAATACAGGTAGGAATTTATTTGATTGTTCTCCAAGTAAAATACCAATTTCTTCAAGGTTTTACAGTGTTAATTGTTGAGGAAGGACTTAAAATACTTGCTTACAGACTTTAAAAAAAAGTGAAAGTCATAGATTTGACCATTGTGAGCTACAAGACTCAGATCCTCTTGTAAATGTTTCATGCTTACTGGTGTAATTATTTTTATTATGGACTGTTCAGCAAGTCATGTCATAATCGTGCAACTTCTAAATAGCAGCATAAATATGAGCTGATTGATACAGCTGACATATGTTTAGCTCCTAAGCTGATTGAAATAGCTAGTATATATTTAGCTCCTGAAGAAAGACAAAAGCCCAAATGGATGGCAAGTTCAATTATAAAATAATCCTTAATGTATTTACCCAGTGTATTACCTACTAAGTGTGCATATGCACATGAATGAGCATTATAATAAAAGTGTTCTAAATTCTGTATCAGTTACCTTATAGCAAAAACCAAATTAAAGTAATAGCTATTTTTATATTCAGAGAAATGCAACACTTAATTTGAAACATTTTACTGAAGATACAGAAAGAGCTAAATGCAAAGACGGCATACTCTTCCAAAGCTGAAGTAGCTCTGCATCTTTTGAAGCAAGCTTGATAAACTTTATTCAGTAAACTTCTGTAAAACAAGTAATCAGTTAAATACATATGTTCACAAACAAGTCCTTATTTACAGGACTGATTATGATTACCTATTGTGAAAACAAGTACCACTCATTTGCTGGTGAGTTTTTAGCAGAATAAATGAGCAGTCAGTTTCTGTTCAAGCTTTTCTTGTATTTTAGTATCAGGAACAAGCTGTTGAGCCATTAACATCTTTCCCTTTTAAATTCCTACCTGAGAAACTGAGTTCAGTATGTGGTAATAAACCTCAAAACCTGGGGAGAAAATTAAAATCCCTACTCAGTCCACTTTCACTTCCTCCACATTGCTGATGCCATGAAAGTTCATCTAGCCTAACTTTCACCATGTAAGAGGTACCCAGTCCAAGCCAACCTCATCTAATTCTTCTACCTCCTTCACTTCAAATACTGCAGAGGAGGCCTTAGGCTCAGCTTGGACTAGAAGTTTAGTTCTTAAACGCAAAAGAGGCATTTCAGAATTTTTAAATTTTTCATACATTTTCCCAGAAGGTTAGAAGAGAAAAGACTTTCCAAAAGGGACCAGAAAAATAACATTCAAACATACGTCCATCTTTCAGATAGGTAAGTAATCATCATTTTCCATCTCATCAATTTAAAAAGGAAAAAAAAAAAATTCTTTCAAAATTATTTTGTCCTTCCATGAGACATCCTTACTTTTTCCATTCATGTGTAAAAAAGCAGCATGGATCATTTAGTACTTTAAGATTTAGCTACACACTTTGAAATTGGATAGAGTGCTTATAAAATTAGGAAACATCTGAGACACCCAGTAAAATACTAAAATAGAATAAAAGAAGAGCAAAAAAACCATCATACACTGGATTAAAAAACTCGTCAAGTTTCCTGAACAACAGTTCCTGACAGCATAGTAAGCAAACTCTCCCTGGACTGCTCTTCTGTCACTGTTACTGACTCTGACGATCAGGGGATTTTTTCATGCTGAAATATTGACAGACATTTTCAACACTCCTAGTTCAACCAATTTTTAAATCCAGATAACCATGTTATTGAAAAATGAGTTTTTAAAGAGTTTGGGAGTGGGAGCAGAAATACAAATAAGATAAAATAGGCATGCAGCTATGTCAATGAGAATATTTCCTCACAAAATAAAATCTTTATTTAAGGGCTATAAATAAATTAGCCTTCTGACACATTGATAACAAATCATAGGTATTTCTTAACACAACTACACTGTAGTTCTTAGATAACAATCTGCCGTAGACACCAGACACAACACTAGCAAAGAGCCTGTTTTACTATACACCAAGCAGAAACACCTAGAAATGGAAACACTTCAAAAAATATATCCTCTAAAAATGCCTATTTAATTTAAAAGATAAATCAAAGCCACTGAACACGTTCCTAGATGAGTTCCTCTGATTTTGAAAGACTAGACAAGAATGATGATTAACAAAATCTGAATCCAGGCTGATCCAAATCACTTTCTGATTTTAAGGATTAAGAATTACATTTTAAATTATATTTAGAATACATTTCTTAAACTCCTGTTTACTATTTTACATAGTATTGCAATGCCATCCAGTTTATCCAGAGCTATCTGAGCTCCAGTAATTGGAATAATGACCATTACATGTTTGTTCTGTACTCTTTAAAGTATTGGAAGCTGTGGCTGTTTAAGCTGAAGGTACTATATAAACCTGACTATTATTACTGTCTAATAAAGGAGCTCAAAGACTCGAGAGGGAAAAGCACAAAATTATAAGTATTAATATGATAGTGATCTTTGATTATCCATATTCCAATTCAGAAATGACAGCATAATGAGTTTATGTTATTACACTGCTTAACCTGATCTTCCAATTTACATTACAGTCTAACATCATAAAAAGTTTATTCTGGAAACATTAATTTGCCTTGCAGATTGAAGAGTATAGAAGGCAGGCACCTCTAGTTCCTCTTTTGCATTATTAACAGAACTTCTAGAAATCGTTCCTCTGGAAGAGATTAAAGAGGATGACGGTTAAAACTTAGAAACAGACAAGGTAAATAAATTAAGTAGGGGACAAAGACCTGCTATTATTTGCAATGACTACAACACGTTTGGTTTAATTTTTTTCTAAATCGATGAGGGTTTCTCTTGTATTAAATATAATTTAAAGAAAAAAAATCCCTAATATGTGAGTTTAGAAAAATCTCTTTTTCTCTGGTTTCTTATCTCTGGTGACAGAAACTGTTTCATTCAGCGACCGCATTTAAATAGGAGGTATTACTTGAACTTTGCATCACTTCAAAAGACAAGTAGCAGTCAGTAAAAAGCGAGTTATACTTCTCAGCATCCAGTCTATCAGACAATGGTGTGAAAATCCTTTTACAAGGCTGTTGGTGTTCCAAACACTGGGTGAAAGGATCCGAGGATATTCCAGAAAGCCCACACGGAGGAAAGCTTTCTTAACCTACATTAAATCTTGATAATGCAATAATGAGTCTCTTAAAAGGATAATTCTAATTCCCCTATCTAGAGCTGTAAAGACTGTATACAGCTAATCTGCTTTGCCCTTTCAATTAAACTCGTCCTGGACGTTCTATGTAGTCAGCACCCTGAATGAGTCATTAAAATTCTCGTTCTGTAAGAGTTGTGTGCAGCGCACCGTTGTTTCTAAATTCCATTAAATCCAAATGGTCTTTATCGCCCCATGACCACTGTGACTTCAATCAGCCAATTTAATTACCTTACAAAATTGTCAGCAGAAGCAGCAAAGAAAAACAGGAAAGGCTGTAACGTTATCAAATTGAAATCTTCCTCTGTGCTGTTTAATCTAGACCAGTCAATAACAATGCTTCTCACCTCCTTGCTGCCTTCCCGAGGCTCTTAACCTTACTCTTCTTTCAAAGATTTCTGTTGTTGTTTTTAAGACTGATTTTGAACTCCTCTCTGTGAAGATGTTAACACATATTGAAAGCCTCTTGTCCTTGGCAGTAAAATTTTCATTGGCTCTAACTACTGGAATTACCAAGCCCCGGACCCCTGAGGGCTACCACAACAAGTGTTTATTTTGCAGATTTTAATCGCACTCTTGATCTGAAGGCAGACCTCCTTCTCCACTAAAACCAGATAGGTGCGTTTTCTCGTTCCTCTCTCAAGCACAGGCAGAAAGGTTACCTCCTTCCGCTTAAAAGGGCGCCAGTGAGAAATCCAAAGGAAAGAAAGTACACATCCAGGAGAGCTAATGCGGGTCCAGCCTAGGAAAACTCTACATGATTAACCAGCAGGTATTTTTCACTTCAGCTGTTGCCTCATACCCTTTTGCACAGAGCTCTTACGGCTCTTCCATGACTTTGCTGGTTTGAAATGCTACTACGTTAAAAGGGTCACTTGAATCCCAGAAACGAGTGTCTCCACACTCACTGGCAACTGCACAAGCAGTGGACGCAATGAGCCGGTTTCTTCTCTGGTTTTGCAGTGATCGAGCTTGTAAAAACAATTATACGGAAATGAACTCAATCCGTTCGAGCTGAAGGAGCTAGCCAAGAAGGGCGTCAGACGAAACCCGTGCTAAATCTTCACGGGAGAAGATTCCACTTGAGTTAAGAAACGAGGTTGTTTTTTCTCAAGCCCCAAAGAGTACATGATCATGTAGAGGTTTGCTTTGCTATTACTATTATTATTTTATGGAGGGTAACAGGAAATCGCTAGGCTTCGTAAAGAGCTCGGNAAAAAAAAAAAAGTCAGGAGTATGAAACGTTTCTGGTAAGAGGTCAAAACTCCCTCTTCATTCTTTGAAAAGTGTTGCCATCTCTCTCTCGGCTTTGTTTTGCTTTTACGCTAGACGAAGACACCCCCATTCCCTTATAATTCATTGTAAACCCCCACATTCATCTCCCTTCCTCTGCGTGAAGCCAGCCAACACCAAAGCAGCAAGAAATTCAGACTATAGGCATGGGCCTCTACTTCTCTTTACCCTTCTTTTTGAATGCTCTGAAGAAATCAAAATAGGGAAACATCAGGGCCCCTCGCAATGGAGGCCTTCAGACTTTCACCACACTTTCACAAATAATGAGTTACCTGACAGAGAATGAGAAAACTCAATAGCCAAACGGCTTTCACTCTCCAGTCACTGGTCCCTCTTCACACCTTTGCTGTAGGAAAGACGAATTGCTTGCAGCAGCAGAGGCAATCCCCGAAACAGGCAATTTAAATGAAGGAGGGCAATTTAGAGGGCTCCGGATTTCAAAGAACTAACGTTCATGCCCCATGTAGATAAGAAAATAAGGGGTTTAAACAATCCAGCCTCTTACTGCCTTGGGCAAGGGAAGAGGTAGGTTTCTGTAAACACAGGTGAGCATTTACTGATAGTTAACAACTCTTAATGGCTTGATAATTGGGCCCTGCAGGGCAAAGTGCTGGGACGTCCCCAAGAAGAGGGAGGCAGAAGTGAGGGGGTCTACGAAATGTGATCCCCTATAACGGAGCGGATCTGTCGGCGGTCTCGTATTCTAGTTTTTGTACGGTGCCAAGTGATAAGGAAAAGGTTTCCATCACACTCGGCACAGTGGTGAGACAAATAACCAAGCTGATGGTTTTCTCCCTGGCCAAGCTGAGACCTGTCCTTTCTTTCATCCCCAGTAATGGTTTAGGATTGTTTCCATCTGAAACCCTCCAGTACCGTGGGCACAAGCCTCGCCCTCAGCGTTTTCCTGGACTTGCTTATGGGAATGTAGTCCGAAAGGGCAAGGGAGTGAGCTTGGCCGCATGCCCCAAAGCAAGGTGTCGTTTAGGAAGGGTGCATGGTGTGAAACCCAAATGTTACGTTTGCTTAACTCCATCCGCAGGCGTCCAGATGCCTGAGTGAATGCTGCTGGGGCGGGAATTGTGCCGTCGCACCAGCCTCTCCGTGTGTTAGCTCCAGAAGGTGCTGGGAAAAGTACCCCCAGACCCCCCACACCTCCGCATTTGACAGCTAACCCAGGCGGGTCGACATTCCTGAGTGGTTGCTAAAAGGTAGCTTGAGAGGGAGAGAGAAAGGACATGCTGGCTAGTCCCAACAAGGAGAGAAGCCGTGGGAAGGACAATGCGAATCCATGGTGGTTAATTTGCACAGGAGGAATGAGGGGGCTGGAGCTCTGGCAGGCTTCAAGCTCTCCCCTGTTGCCATAGCGCTGCTGGCTGAGGAAGAAGAGCGGGGGCTGGCAGGCTGCCTTCTGGAGGGAATCTCCTCAGCTCTCGCTTCTCCTCCTGAAGGACTCCAGGGGAAGGCACCAGGATCCCGTCCTCCTGGTAGCAAGGACATCCCGAAGGGACAGATAGCACAAGTATCCGGAAGGAGTGGCGGGGGAATTCCCCTCACAAAAACAACCAAAGCTTTTTCCACAGCTCACTCCCTGCTCCTTCCCTCCTCCCCGCTGTGCTGACAGACATGTCAGTCTCTGGGGAAGGAGCAGGTGTTCTCTCGCTATCAGAGTCATTCCTCATCCGGACTGGGCTAAACCCAGACTCTTTAAAAACAGAGATGCGCAACAGGTCCGGCCGAGCAGGGCAAAAGTCTTCCTCGCTCTATCTTACGTCTAATATTTTTCCACGCTGAAATAAACTAACCAACTGCTCCCTATCTCCTTCGAAGCCCCAGGGATGGGTTGGCGACAATTCTTTTGACAGACAAAAAAAAGCACGCTGCCATTCGGAAAGAGAGTCACATTTCGCTGCTCCAATGTAGTGAGCACAACCCGTTAACCGGCTGCGGGACCAAGGGGCAGTGGGTTGGGGAGGTCAGCCTAGAAAAACACATTCATGCCCGACCATGTCACTGGGCACCTGAGTCCCGCTGCACCACCCTTCACTCTCGGGTTTGTTTCTTACTCTGTTCATAATCAAAGCGCTGCTCCCCAGGGCTATCTCTATAGGCACACGGGGCTAACAATTCAGAGGGAATGCTAATCCAAAGGAGGAAAGCCCACCTCTTGCCATTGGTGTCTCCGGGAACGTGTTTGTTTACACAGCTACCCTTGAAAGTAATTCAGACTCCTAGAGACCAACCCTCGGCACCAGTCGTGAACCCCGCTTCGCGGAAGGACAGACAGTCAGACACTTCCAGATTGCAGGCAACCCTAGCAGGAATTTCATGGCCATGATTATGGATCAGACCGATATAAACGCCGCAATGATATACGGACCCGTTTAAGCCATGTCCAAAGAAACAAGCATTCCTGAAGACGGTTGCTAAGAGCAACATGCCTTAAACACCACCTTTAGACCAGATGGAAGCAGAAAACAAGTACTAGTAGGAATTCAGCACACGAGATAGGTAACAGCCTGGTGACTTTTTAATCATTACCCACCTTCCCCTTCACATAAAACAGTGTGCGGGGGATGGAATTTAAACAAAATTAGACACAAACCATACCACTACTCCTAGGCGAAGGCGAGAGCTTTCAATGCCCCAGAGACATGGATGTAGCGACTGCTACAGCTTATCGCGGCCACCGGGAATGAGGGAGACCCTGGCTTCCCCCCTCCAAACATGCTGTCGGTAGTAGGCACAGAGGATGCCGCTTGGCTGGGGAAGCAACTTTCGGCCTGCCCTCTCCGCCGCTCCCGGCAGCGGCTCCCGCGGGCCGGCCCGCAGGACGCGGGGCTCCCGCGGTTGCTCGCCACGGAGGGCTTCCCCGGGCCGTGGGGCTTCCCTTCGGGCTGTGGGGTTAACTTTGGTCTCCGTCCCTGCCTTTCCTTACTGGTGAAACTTCTATAGGGAATGCAGTGGTTGAAATTACTTCCTCGCTTGTTTCCTTACTCATACGTCCACAGGCGGCTCATACACAGGCAGAGCTGTTAGAGTTAGTTTCATGGTTCCGCTGGGACAGTCTCTAAACTGTTAAACCTTTTCTCCTTGAAATTCCAACCTGATCTATGACTTGTCTCTCTTTTCTTTTCCCTTTTTATGCGGGGAGAGGGAGGGGCGGGGAGGGGAACGGACTAATACAACTTTCCTAGCATAGAAAAGCCATCGTTTTGAAACGTGTGGCAAAGACTTTTTCACGACCGCCGTTTAAGACACAAAGCGCCTCTTCTCTAACCCTAAACGCCACCGAAGTGGCAAGCAACTAGGCAGGCGCTTCAAGGGGAAATAAATCAGCCCGAAGGTCTCAAATCACAGCGTCGCTCCCACACGGGATGGGTTCTAGGTGCCCAGAGACGGGCGGCCGAAACTTAACAACTAGTTGACAGATTTTTAACTGATAGAGCACCGTATTAGCCACGCTTTCCACTACTATGGAAACAAACAAAATAAAGGTAGATTGTGAGGAAGCCACACAAGCTGCGCAGAGCCTTAGGCAAACGCTTTTGCCAGTCATTTTTCTCTCTATTGTTATTATAATTATCATCATTACCGTGCCGTTACTACGGCTACAATGAGCTGCAGCGACAGAAAAAAACACACGGCAATTCATCCCTCTGGATGCAAAATAAAGGAGGACTTCGGTGCCTGACTCCGGTAGCATGTCCCAGCTCTCCCCCAGCACCCCCTTCTGAGTCAATCCTACGTATATCGCATTCAGGCTTAAACGCACAATGAAAAAAAAGTGTCGGGAAATCTTACCAAATCTTAACACATGTGTGGTTCCTCGAGAATATCCAATCCACAGTAAGCAAAGAAGGAGTCTAATGGTGCATCTGAAGACTGGATTAGTTAGAATACGGGAAATAATCTTCATGATGTTTCTATGCACACACGCGCTGCCTTACTTTCCCCTTCTAAGCCGTCAGGTTTCCCGGTAGGGTGAGAATGAGGATACGTAAACTGATGGCCCTCAGACACGATCACGGCATGGTCACAGAGAGAGGAGAGAGTCTACGCTTCCCAAACCCATTAGCAATCCCTGCATGTTCTTCATTCACTGCGCCAAGGAGCAACCTTCAACTGCAAGGAATGGTGGGACATCCATGTTAGTCGGGGGGAGAATCCTTGAGAAATCCAAACACACACAATGTCCAGACGAGTAAACCTGGGAGGCAAGAAAGGAGGAAAATCAATAGGTAATCCAGCTCGAGAAATCGCTGAGGTATCGCCACATAGCGAGAGTCAATGAGCACCAGCCGCTTTACTGGCGAAGCTTTTGCCGTGCTCCCATTCTACTGCACTGCTGCACAGCTTCTGACGCGAAGCCAAGATTAAGTGAGAGAAACTGAGATAGCTCTTCTCTTCTTAAGGCTGCCTGCCAGGCAGCCTTCCCAATTTCTATTATGCAATCGATCTGATCGCCGAGCGTTGTCAGAGCGGGGGAAAGAAAGTAAAATAAAAAAATAATAATCTCGGTTTTATTTACATGTTTCTAATTATTAGTAGGATTTCAGTTGTTCTGAACAAAAGCTATGAGGGTCCGTAGCGGGAGGGAGGGGGCTACAGGGGAGAAGGGAATCGCTCGTGCAAAAATCAATTCATGCATTTTAATAGCTGACTGCCTGGGTCGAAATCACTTAGCTTTAGAGTTGTGAAAGAGGAGGCTGACAATAAAGTCATTCAGGGTATCAGAGTAACGCTTAGGCTAATAAATAAATAAATAAATAAATCATATTTACGTTAATTAACTGTTACGTTAATGGTTGAAACAGGGTAAATGTGATGGTTTGTATACTGGCTGTCCTTAGGAACTTGCTCCGGACCCGGAGATTATGGAGCACCAGTTTGCTTTTGCAAGGTAAACAGGAATCGACAGCGGCTAGAACAGCCTTGTTGAATGCACAACCTGTTTCGCTCAACTTGCCTGAAATTGCAGTGTTGCTTAAAAGACAGTAATTCGGGGATTTACTGGTTTATGTTTTTCACTTTATTACTCCACTTTCTTACTTTGCATTCTGCCTTCTTTTCAAGCTAGCATTATGGAAATATTGTCGTTCCTCCCTGTACTGAGAGATCTATGTAGTTTATCATTTTGCAGTCCTCGGTGAGAACACTAGCACTTCCCAGTTCGATAATGGGATACTGATTATGTATCTGCAAATGCAGCCACAGGCTTTTGTCTTTTGTCCAGGTGTTCCAAAGAAGATAAACTCACTTTGTGGACTACTTCAGATTTTCCTTGGAAATAGAACTAGTTGTGTGCCTGTATCCATTAAAATGCGTTGAACCAGATCTGTCAGGCTTTGCAATCTAAGCGAAGCTTTTGCTGAACATACTTAAGCTTTATTACAAATATTAAAAGATAATTCCTAGTCCCCACCAGGAAAATGAATTCATTTTATTCTACATTCTGCCTACAGACATCTTTTGTCTTCTTTATCTCCTTCCCTGCCTTTTATTACTAAAGAAAATATCACTGAGATACTTCCCCCACAGATACATACAGATGAACACAGAACAAACCTGACGACTTTACAGCAATAAATACTGATGATGTCGAGCTAATGAGAACACTCTGTGGGATCTATCAGAAGTAGGGCAGGGCAGAGGTGAGTTACAGTTTATTCTTAAATAACACGTGTGTATTGTGGACATGTAAATAAGTAGCAGCATTTAAATTATAATCTGTAATGTTGGTGCTCTGTACCCCTAAAAGTGTTAGCAATTCACAGTAACTTTTTATCATTATGGCTTACTGATTTCCTCTGCACGCATTTACTTAAAACAATGTAAAACGCTGATTAAAAGAAATGTATATTCTGAGAGGGGATTATTAAACATCATTGATTTTTTTTTTCTTTAAGATGGAGGCATAACTGCAGTGTCAAAAATAAGTATCATGAATGGCTAGTTCTGCAGTCTAGCAGGGAATTCAACCAGACGATTTGACTATTGGAGCACTTTAAGAACACCTAGTGTTAAAAGCAAGGATATCTAGCGACTCCTTCAGTTCACACTTAGAATATCTCCCAGGAAAAATGCACAGAGATGCTCTTTCTTGTATTTGTTATTTCGTTTATTCTGTTCTAATCCTTCATAATTTATCTTAGTCTAAAGGGAAAAAAACCCACCAACCCGTGTGAATACTGTGAACAGTCTTTTCCTCTCTCCTCTTTACCCTGGTGTTGCTGAAACAAAGGACATTAGGCATTTTTAGATAATTTTTAAATTGTGAATGCCCAGTCGCAGCTTCCTGTCTAAACTCTAAACTGACTTCTTTTTTTTCTTTTTTTCCCTAATTTACTTTTGGTAAGCAGTTTTGAAAATTTAATATTCGTCGTCAGCTTCAGAACATTAGACAAGACCTAAACTTTGAGCAAAGTGACTCCTGTTACCAGTCTGATTTTCTAAAGTCTCTTGGAAATAAATAAATAAATAAACACAACTACCTGTAATCTAAGCCCAGACAGAGCTCCTTTGGCTCCTAAACATCCAGCAGCCTCCACCGCAGCGCCTGGTCGCATGGTGAAGAACTCAAACCGGTGTGTTTGATTCCCCCGCCCCGTGATAACCTCCCACCCCCTGCGGCTGCGGCCTGGGTACCATGGACAGCGCCCGGCCCGGGCGGCATCTTCAGCACCACGGACAGCTCTCCCGCCCCGCCGCGCGCCCACACCGCCACCCCCACGGGTGTCAAAAGCGCCTCTTCCCCCTCCTCTCTCTCCCTTTTCTCTCCCTCCCAGTCATTTCACTGCACGGAAAGGAAATTAAAATCCCTTATCGGCTTCTTTAAAGGGAAGTATTATACCCTCGATTATGTTAGCCGGCCAGCTGTTTTATGGCGTTTTGTGGGTTCGGGAGTAACGCTCTCTTTATGAGCTATCACGCTTCGCCTGATGGTCTGTGTGAACAGCCCCCCCGCGCCCTTCTCTCAAACCCTAGCTCCTGCNGTTACATAGTTCTTTTCAGATTAAAGTATTTATGGAAGTGCCCTCCACACTTCAGTGATCAGCAACTGGGAAAATTACAGTTCCTCGGTTATATATATATTTATATAAATATATATTTATTTTATTATTTTTTTACAATTAGGTCATCTGTCATAAACATGGTGATAACACATCTTTAATACACAAGGGCAACGTTCAAGTGAAGCTGATAAGCAAACTAGTATTCCAGCTCTAGGCGGGAAAAGGAGTTTAGATAATCTGAGGCCTTTAAANTGCAGTCTAGCAGGGAATTCAACCAGACGATTTGACTATTGGAGCACTTTAAGAACACCTAGTGTTAAAAGCAAGGATATCTAGCGACTCCTTCAGTTCACACTTAGAATATCTCCCAGGAAAAATGCACAGAGATGCTCTTTCTTGTATTTGTTATTTCGTTTATTCTGTTCTAATCCTTCATAATTTATCTTAGTCTAAAGGGAAAAAAACCCACCAACCCGTGTGAATACTGTGAACAGTCTTTTCCTCTCTCCTCTTTACCCTGGTGTTGCTGAAACAAAGGACATTAGGCATTTTTAGATAATTTTTAAATTGTGAATGCCCAGTCGCAGCTTCCTGTCTAAACTCTAAACTGACTTCTTTTTTTTCTTTTTTTCCCTAATTTACTTTTGGTAAGCAGTTTTGAAAATTTAATATTCGTCGTCAGCTTCAGAACATTAGACAAGACCTAAACTTTGAGCAAAGTGACTCCTGTTACCAGTCTGATTTTCTAAAGTCTCTTGGAAATAAATAAATAAATAAACACAACTACCTGTAATCTAAGCCCAGACAGAGCTCCTTTGGCTCCTAAACATCCAGCAGCCTCCACCGCAGCGCCTGGTCGCATGGTGAAGAACTCAAACCGGTGTGTTTGATTCCCCCGCCCCGTGATAACCTCCCACCCCCTGCGGCTGCGGCCTGGGTACCATGGACAGCGCCCGGCCCGGGCGGCATCTTCAGCACCACGGACAGCTCTCCCGCCCCGCCGCGCGCCCACACCGCCACCCCCACGGGTGTCAAAAGCGCCTCTTCCCCCTCCTCTCTCTCCCTTTTCTCTCCCTCCCAGTCATTTCACTGCACGGAAAGGAAATTAAAATCCCTTATCGGCTTCTTTAAAGGGAAGTATTATACCCTCGATTATGTTAGCCGGCCAGCTGTTTTATGGCGTTTTGTGGGTTCGGGAGTAACGCTCTCTTTATGAGCTATCACGCTTCGCCTGATGGTCTGTGTGAACAGCCCCCCCGCGCCCTTCTCTCAAACCCTAGCTCCTGCCTTGAAAGAAAACCATAGTTAATCCAGAATTATTTTCTCGAGAATGCCAGTTCCTTATCAAAAAGTAAATCTTGCAAGACATCAAATGTTTTGAACTCACTACATATTCGGTGATTGAAGACCACTTATAGACCATATAATTAGCAAAAGTCACAGACTTTACCACCCTAGATTCCTGTGAATTGGAGTTTAGCTTCATTTCTCCTTCGGAGGAGGGAGGGAAAAGGAATGGTAACCTTCAAAAAGATACTTTTGTCCACCCTTCTTCAATATGAGAGCAGGTAAATGCTCTTAATGCTTTTTATACCTCCTTCCCTGTGAGACGTACAGTTCAAAGATCGGAAATCCCTAATAAAATGTTATACTATAGAAGCTGGTCTTGTAACCACTGTTACATAGTTCTTTTCAGATTAAAGTATTTATGGAAGTGCCCTCCACACTTCAGTGATCAGCAACTGGGAAAATTACAGTTCCTCGGNCTTTAAATCTCTGGGTAATAAAAGAATACCAAATTCTTTAGGTATGTGTGACGTATAAATGGTGATTTTACTTACATAATGTTTCATTTGGGAAGGGGACATCTATGATTCTGTTTACCTACAATAACAGGCACTTTTCCCTTCAGATTGCATTTTCTTGTGCTGTTATCATAATAGAAGTTAACCCAGTTCCAGTTAGCTGCCACCTACCGGGATGTATAGTTTTACCATATTACTTTATAAAGGAAATGGTTTTCATTTTCAGGTCATAGCTGTGTCTGTAAAAACCAATGATAAGAATTTTATAGCACCTAATCTACTGTTTTGTCCTCTCCCAACAACAACTGATATAAATTTAGTATGTGCATAACATATGGTCCCCAAAGCCTGGTTTCTCAGACGTTTTTCAGCAAATCCATGCAAACACTTCAGATACACATGCCACCACAGTCCTCCTGCTGTTGCAATATGGTGTGATGAGAGCCATAGCTTACCGCAACACCTGACCAGCCTCTCCAGAGGTCTAGAAAGGAGTTTTCCAGCTTTGCTGACAAAGCATTAACGCAGTCCTCCCTTTTTAAACCTTTGCCAAAGTATTCAAATGAATGTTGATATTATCATTTAAAAACACGTTGTGGCCCACTTGCACTTCACTCCCACCAGCTACAAAAACCACAGGCTCCCCTCTGTCTGTTATTAGCTCAGTCCAAATTTACAACCAAGTTTCTGCTGCACCGATGATTAATGACATTTTAAGATGGTAATTAATTTTTAGCTAGTGGAAGGATGTGCATTCTAATTAACGAACTGAGTATGCAATAGACTTATTTGCTTATTTGCTCAGGCACTTTTGGGTACCACAGCAGTGCACTTTTCTAGCAGGTTTCAAACAGCAAGTACAAACATTTCTGATATTATCTCAGATCACCCTTTCGTCCCTTCAGTTTGCTTTGGGTTTCGGAAAACTGTGAAAGATCCGTGGAGGAGAAGGAGAATGCTTAATGTTTTCCGTACTTTACTCCCCCAAAAGTTTCTAAGGAAAACGTGAAGCGAGGTTTTCATCATAACGTATTCATTGCTTTTCAGTGCGCACACAGCTCTTGCAGTCATGCCTCCACTCCGTAGGCAGGAATGTCTCTTGCTTTACACCGAGAGTGTCAGCACCCTGGCTGGATTACCAATGGTTGCTCACCCAAAGAATGCTGAATTTGGTCGGAAATAAATGACAGGACTGCCGACAAGCCGAAAGGGGGGCTGGCTGCGCCGTACGGGGAGGGGGTCGGGTAGGGACAGGAGGAGACCTGACGGAAGTACAGACTGTTGTCCACCCACAACTCTAGCGAAGTTAGAGCTCGTTTCTCACCTCCGCTCCCCCAGGAGAATGGAGGGGGGTTGAGGTTGGGAGGGGATACATCCTCAAGGCTGCCGGCTCGGCCGCCCATAGTCCGGCTACGGGGGACAATTCTGGGGGATGGCAGGAGCCGGACGAGGGTTACGGGGGGCTGCGCTGCCCTGTCCTCTCGCCCCCGCTTCCCACCCCTCCGCCCCCAGTGTGGGGACAGCGGTGGCTATGACGGTGCGGATCAACGTGGGGAGGAGAGGAAGGAAGGCGACAGGTTTTCCAACCCCATAGGAGGGACAGACCCGGACGGCAGGAGCCGCCAGCCCAGCAGTGCCCAGGTCTTTGC